>PVIY010019034.1:0-46513 GCA_004026745.1 Myrmecophaga tridactyla
GTCAGTGACTAGCCTCTTGGCTGTACTTGCATGGGTTTGAATTCCAGTTCTGTCACTAATACACATAAGATTATGGTCATTATTATTTTATTTTTTAACATTTCTCTACTTCAGCTCCCTCTTGCATAGAAACAGTAATAATAATAGTAACTGTTTAAATGAGTTAAAATTTGCAAAGCCCTTAGAATTGTACTAGGCAATTGGGAAGAACTAAGAATTGATAAAGGAAAAAAAGAGGATGCATGAGGGTTTGCTAAAGGATCAGATGTAAGGGATGAAAAGAAGAAAGGAGGTGGGTGATTGAGAAAACTGAAAAGACTGAGGTTCTCCTTTATTAAAGAGAGGTAGACTGCTCAAGAGGAGCAGGTTTGAGAGAAAATAGAATAAACTCAATTTTGAACATTTAATTTTTTGATTGCTATTTAGATGCTCTTGTGAATATGTGGAATAGGCCAATTTAGGTGGGTGTCAGAGAGATGGATTTGAGAAGCTTCAGATGTAGATGGTGTTTAAGTCTAAGAGATTAAGTAAAATCACAAAGTACTAGAACATCACAAGTACTAAAACATATGACTTATTTTGGTTTGTTTAAAGCTTCTGGAATGTAATATACCAGAAATGGGTTGACTTTTTCAAAAAGGATTGTTAGGTTACAAATTTACAGTTCTAAGGCCATGAAAATGTCCAAATTAAGGCATCAAGCAGAGGAAAGGCTGCTGGCATCCGGGATTCCTCTGTCACATGGGAAGGCTCATGGTGACATCTGTGAGTCCTTCTCTTCTGGGTTGGTATGAATGATCTCTCTTCTTCTCCAGAGGCTTTCCTCTGGATTTCATCTCTTAGCTGAGATCATCTATCTTTTATCTTCTTGTAAAGGACTCCAGCCAAGGAATTAAGACTCACTTTGAATGGGCTGGGTCACATCTCCATGGAAACAACCTAAACAAAAGGTGGCACCCACAATAGGTCTGAACCCACAAGAATGGATTAAAAGAATATGGCTTTTCTGGGGTACATAACAGCCCCAAACCATCACACGACTTTTAGAGTATCATGCAATGAGAATCAGTATAGGAGATTAACAAAGATTAGTAAGAGAACTAAAGGAAAGCAAAAAGACAAAGCAAAATAAAGACAAGTGCTGTGATATTCTGAAAACCAGATGAAAAATGTGTTTGGAACCTATGAGAGTCACCAGTTCTGTTAAATACTGCTGCTCTCCAAGCAGAATGAAGCACTGAGAAACGACCATTGGATCTAGCAAATTTGGGGTCTTTTTTGCCCTGATTGGGAGACATTTCAGTGGGAACAGCAGCCTTACTAAAGTGGATTTAAGAATGAATGGAAAGAGAGGAAGATTTCCTGTAGATAAAATTAGAGAAATGAGGCACTGAGGAGAAAGTAGAGTCAAAAGGGTCCATATGTGTGTTGGCTTGGTTTTGATCTTTGAAGTGCTCAGTATATCAGAATATTCATATGCTGACATGAATGGTTCAGAAAAGACAATTTAATGAAGTGGAGAGAGGAGAAACTTGTTGGAGCACTATCCTTGAGTAGATTAGAAAGGACTATCTGCTGTAAAATAGAGAGTTTAGGCTTAGCTAGGAACATGGACTGTTTATTCATAGAGATAGAGCAGGGAGATTATTGGGGTACAAATGTAGATAGGTGGGGGCATAGGTGTTGGGAAATTATGGGTGTTTTCCTTCGATCACTTCAATTTTTTCAGTGATGATACTAGTTCATCAAAATGCTAATGGAAAAGTGGTGATATGGTATGAAATAGTCATGTAGGGGGCAGGAGGGGTAAACGGCACATGCATACATGCATACACACATATATATGTATGCATACAAACATAAATGATATACATATGTACATGCATAAATATATAGAGATCAGTGAAGAAATGAAATGAATGTATAACATAAATGTAATTACATATATGAACATATATGCATATATATATATACATATATATATATATATATATATATATACACACACACACCAAATATACAAATTGTGTATAGGAATATGTGTATATTTCTAAATATGAAAAATATATATGAACTTGATAATGTTGTTGTACTGTTTTCATATCTATTCCAAAGAAGTTGGCATAGAACTTCAAATGGATAATTTTCAAAGTTATGAGAAGATTCCTATAATGAATACTACTGGTTTTCCATCCAATAGCTATTCTCCCTTTCTCCTAGCTACTGGAACACCAATTTTGTTTAAATTCAGGTAGCTGAGAGTAGAGCTCAACATAGCAGTGCACGCATACCCCAGCTGCAGGGTGTGAATCATGATTGTTCAAACCAGCAGTGGAAATTCCATTTCTCTTTGCCAGTGATTGGATGGGAGTAGATATATGATCTTTGTTTTGTTTTGTTTTTTAAACCAGTAAAACTGAGAAATCTAGTCATGATTTCAGAGTAAGATTTTCTTCTCTGATAAAGGAGCCTGGCAGGAAGTGAGTTGCTTTCTCTTCCTTCCCACTTGCATGAGACATGTGTTTAGGGCTTTGCATATATCTTGTATCCATGAAGAAAGAGTATTGCAGAGATGTCAACTCAGAGCTCTGATATCACTGAGCACAAATGAATTCCGGAACCATCTCTATACTTTTTGTCAAATAAAAAATAAATATCATTGTGGCTTAAGCCAATGTAATTCAGATTTTCTTTTACTTGGAGACAAATATATCCTAACTGATGCTCTGTGTATAAGTCTTCTTTCTATCAAGGCATGGGCCTTAGAAAAGGAATATAATCATCTGAAAGTCTTCAGAATTGTCAAGTTGCTCACTTGAATTTGCAGGGCTTTCACTGCTCTAGATAAAAATTTTGAGGTGGGGCATGTAAGTATTGATTAGAAGAACATTATAGGAAAAGGAACAGAAGGAGATGAAAAAACTTAGTTTGGGGTGAAGGTTAAAAGATTTGAGAAAAAAATCAATCCTATCTTAGCATTTAAATACAGAAACCAAGAATGTAATATTTCTAAGCTAAAGTCTCTTAAAGGAAGTAGAAATCAGAAGGTAGAATTCAGGAGTCAAAGTTGTAAGAATTTTCAGGAATCTAGATTATCTGCAATATTCCATTTAAACATAAATGTATCATACCGTGGATGATTTCTTTAGAGTAATTAGAATGCATAGTAACAGGTCTTAACAGGAAGTTTATAGTTGGTTTTCTTTGGGGTCAGTAAGAAAAATTGAGCCAGTGTTTTCACTAGTATTGCTGAAGAATAGAGATATTAATGGTTGTATTAAATTGGGGGCAGGGGATGGGGAGAAGGGAGACTTTAGTAAAGAAATAAAGAGAATATGTGTATCCACTCTGGGGCTTAGAAGTAGCCCTTGCGCTTACTCGTTCATAGATCCTCAAAATTAGGAAATGCTAAGCCAAATATTTTCCTGACAGCTTTCAAAGGTTATAGAGTCGCAGTCAAGCTCAGGACTGTTCATGAATGATCAGCAATGCTCTTGCAAAAGATACATTAATTGACAGTGGAGTAGGAAAACTGTTGATGCACTTAATTTGACAGTATGGCATCTGACAAGCCAGTGAGCCCGAAACAAGACGAAGGTCAATAAAATAGCAATGCCACCCACCAATTATACAGATGCCAGATTCGGAAGGCCAGTATTCTAACTTTAAGTGCCAGGGAAAACCCCATGAAATCAAAGCACATCAGAATGATCTACGCTGGCATAAATGCAACCCACATGGGTTCGTTCCAGGATGTTTTATGTTATGAGGATGTTTTATGTACATTATAGGCCAGATATCTAATCTCGAAACCCTGAAAGATTTTATCAAAAAGCTAATTATGTGTACTGAAAAAAAAAAAGCTAATTATATGTTCTGAAAGCCTTAGAAAATCCCCCCAAAGCCCATATATTAGACCAAATTAGCAATCAGAACATTTTGTATCCATGATTAAATAGATTTTACATTGATAGCCCTCTTTAGGATCAATCAAATAAAGTAAGTTTAACTGAAGTTTTATGTGAAGTACTGAAGGATTATGGTTAGAAATATATTTGGAGATATGTGATGCACAGCCCTGAGTTTTGCAATATGGCATCAATGTGGCTGTCTGCTAAAAACAAGATGCTCCTCAAATGCAAAATATTGCCTTCACTTGAATATGCTCATATAAAATAGCCCAAACCAGCTGCCAGTTTCCAAACCTTAGAAAATGAAAAAAAAAGGTTTCATTTTGCTTGTTGCAAACATCACTCTTCACACATTTCTTCCCTGTAGGAAAAGCTCTTTGTTGAGTAATATTTTCATACTGTCACCCCGTTGGAAAATGCCATGGTATATTTGCTTTCTGCTCTTTGATCAAATCATTCATGGGTTCTAATATGTTGTGGATTTTCACGACATGTGGAATACAACAGGGTATCATTTGAGTAATAACCTTTCTCAGAAATGTTAACTGGTACCCATTGATTTTTATAAACAATATATGAATTGGAAATTTTATTCATCATGAAGCAAACTTTAACACCAGGACCAACACAGCTTTAATATGTACTTGAGTCCTCTGGTCTCTGTGCTCATTCCCAGTTACAGGCCTCTTATTTGCACTCTGTAGTCCATTTGTGTAGGATACTTAACCTTTGCTTTGACTTTTTTAATTGGAGAAGTTGTAGGTTTACAGAAAAATGCAGAGTTCCCTTATACCCAACCTCATTATTAACATTTTGCTTAGTATGGCATCTTTGTTACAATTGATGAGAGAATATAATTTTAATTGTGCTATAAGACCAGCATTGACATTAGAGTATACTGCTTGTGTTGTGCAGTCCTCTGTTGTTGATTTTGTTTCTGAATTTTTATTCTAGTAACCTACATACCAACTAAAATGTCCCCTTTTAACCACATTCAGTGGAATTTATTACATTCACAATGGTGTGCTAGCATTACCACCATCATTAGCAAAATGTTTCTATGTCCCCAAACAAAAATTCTGTACAATTAAGCATTAGCTCCCCACTCTCTATCCCTACCTCAGCCCCTGTTAGCCTCTATTCTGGCTACTAGGAATATAGAATTCCATGACTTTTCATGTTTTAATTATTTCATATCAGTGAGATCATGCAAATTTTTTCTCTTTTGCATCTGGCTTCTTTCACTCTACATGATGTCTTCCTGGTTCAACTATGCTGTTGCATGTATCAGAACTTCATTCCTTGTCACTGCTGAACAATGCTCCATCATGCCGCTATACCATATTTTGTCTATTCGTTCATCTGTTGATGGACCCTAGGGTTGCTTCCATCTTTTGGCAGTTGTGAATAATGCTGCTATGAACATTGGTGTGTAAATATCTGTTTGAGTCCATGATTTTTATTATTTAGGGTGTATATCTAGAAGCGGGTCATATGGTAATTCCATACTTATCTTTCTGAGGAATTGCCAAACTTTTTCCACAGAACTGCACCACTTTACATTCCAACCAACAGTGAATGAGCGTTCTTATTTTCTGCATCCTCTCCAACATTTATTTTTCATTTTTTTTAAAACCATAGTAGCCATTCAAGGACTGCATTGAAATTATAAACTTCTGTATATCAAATGACTCCATTGTGAAAGGAAAAAACAAAATGCAGGATGGGAGAAAATATTTGGAAACCACATATCTGATAAGGGTTTAATATCCAGGATTTATAAAGAAATTTTACACCTCGATAACAAAGAGACAAAAAATGCAATTTTAAAAATGGGCAAAACATCAATAGACATTTCTCCAGAAAGATATATAAATGGCCAAAAAGCACATGAAAAGATGCTCAACATCATTAGCCGTTAGGAAATGCAAATCAAAACCACAGTGAGATACCATTTCACACCCAGGAGAATAGCTTTGCCTTTTGAGCTCTCTCACTCTGACGACACAGTTTTTCCCATCATCGTCAGGAACTGGGTGGGTATTATGTCTACCTGAACATATTACATAACACCTTCCAGCAGATGGTTGTTTTCACTGCATTTAAGACTCCTCATACCATGCCCTTTGAACTATCTGATTCAGAAATCAGACCATTTACCAAAGATGCCAATCAGTCCTACAACCGAGTTGGGTTCTCTTAGATTCATCATTAATTATTCTTAAATTATTCCATTTTCACCATCTTTAGCCTCATAAGTAAGCTCATATAAGACGTAATAATGTCTTTCCAGAGTTCAAAAACACTTGAAGCATGTATTATATTGATTCTTTATCTAAAAGTATTGTGTAATTTATCCATTTACAAATATATTGCATTTCTGTCATGAGCTTCTCAAGGGTAGATACTTATCTTATTATCTTGGTATATTTATTACATCACAGACAGTGTGTTACATAAAAGTAAAATCTGTGTGTTTTTTTTCCATGAAATTATCTCCGCAACATTAATTTGTAAGCTTTGCTTTGAATAAGTCTTTTATACTATTTAGCCAATTCCACATTTATATATATTTAGGTTTCTTAACCATTCTGCTTTTCTCAATAGCATGTTGATGAATGTTAAGTAATCCAAGTTTACCATAGGCTTATTCCCTGAGGATAAACATTTCTAAATGCCTTGTTGGGCAAATGAGTTGCATTTCTTAAAGAAGCTTAAAATATATTATCAAACACATGAATATGGTATCAGTTTTTATGTTGTTTGCAGCAGTGTATGAGGACATCCCTTGTTTTCTTTCATTTTCCCCCTCCCTCTATTTGCCTTCAGGTAAAGACATTCATGTTGGCCAGTTCTTCCAATTATTGATCAATTGGTCATCAGTCATTGACCCTCAGTTACTATTTTTTTAAATTGTTAAACTGTTTTATTAGTCCTACAAATGCAGGGCTTACTAAAAATTTGGACTAACTGTATGTCATATAAATGTGTGATATACTACCAGTTCCTATATTTTAATTATTCTTAGTTCTTCTTCTTCTACAATCCTTGCTCCTACTCCTCTGCCTCACCTAGAAACACTTTTGAATGTGTTTGACGTGTGTCCTTGGCTATATATACCTTCCTAAGATATATCATTGCCTTTGTATGTGTCTTTGATTTATAGAAATGATGTTGTGCTCTGGAACTCATTATTTTTCTTACCCTTTACTCTATGTGATATGTTCCACAAGATCTATTGATGCTTCTGAGAGTACATTGAGCTCATCATTATAACTCTGAGTCTTTTACAGTTGCTTATCTAGTTCCTTTAGTGATGGACACCTGGGTTGCCTCCAACACGCTCTACCAGAAAGAATAATGCAATAAATGTTCAAAAATAGCTTTGTTCATGGATGAGTGCAAACTTTTCTTTAGGACAGATAGCCATAGCAGGATAAGCATAGGTAGTATGTACATTTAATTTTAAGATTACTGTCAAATTTTTTTCCAGGATGGCTGATAACCATGTTGCACTCATAACTGCAGAACATGTGTTCTTTATTTCCACATCCTCACCAAAACTTGATGCTATCTGATTTTCTAACTTTTGCCAACCTGCAGGTCATAAAGCAGTATCATATTATTATTTTAATTGGATTCCTTGAATTATTACTGAGATTTAGCATCTCTTTAAAAATTAATTTCCAAATTGATTTCCCATGTCTCTGAATTACCTTATGTTATCATTTGACTGATTCCTACTATTTCCTGTGTTTTTCCTGTTTATTCACAGAAATTCTTTAATTATTGTAGATCTTCTTTTAGACAATACATATATTGTCTAATAACACAAAACCTACCAGCTGTCTGTTAAATGTTCTGACATTGTCCTTTGTTAAAGACAAACTCCTGACTTTGATGTCACAAATTCTGTTTTATTTACAGTTTGTATATTTTTTAATTTTATTTAAGAAAAACTTTTGCTTCCCAATATTTTAAAGATATTATCCTACTTTATTTTCATTAAATTTATATTTATATTTTCATAATTAGGTCATATTATATCTAAATTTCACCTCTGTGTAGGATTTGTGATAAAGATCAAAATATACTATAATGGAAGAGTTTCCCAACTCTAAAAAAAAAAGTCTGTCTTCTTATTGTTTTATAGTGCCAATTTTATCAATTATCAAACCGTCCACAAAAACAGAATTTCCAAGGGAATATCCAAAAAACAGAGATTTTGAACTCTCTATTCTGTTACTTCATACATTGGTTTCCTTTGGCTTTGGTAACAGATTAACACAAACTGGGAGGCTTAAAACAAAATAAATTTATTCTTACCTTTCTGGAGGCCAGTAGTTGGAAAATAAAATGTTGGCAGGCCCGCACTGCTCTGAAACCTCTAGGGGGGATTTATTTATTGCCTCTTCCAGCTTCAGGTGGCATTGGCATTCTTGGGCAAGTGGACACATACGTGGCTTTCTCTTCTTCCTTCACAGAAACTTCTCTTTTATATGTCTGTGTGTGAAATCTCCCTCTGCCTTTCTCTTATAATGATATTTGAAATCATATTTAGGTCCCCCTCCCTATCTAATGCAGGATAAGATCCTTCTCTCAAGATCTTTAAGTTAATCACATCTTTTGCCATAGAAGATAATATCCGCAGGTTCCAGAGGACACAGGCATGTCTTTATAGAGGGAAAAATGACCCTGTTATTTTAAGCCAAGGCTGTGGTAATTTGTAACTGCAGCTCTTGGAAACAAATACCCTCATTTACGTTTATTGTAAATTTTATTTTAGTTTAATACCAATCAAATAAAAATTTATTTTGTTTTAATACTAATCACTGCCCTGTTATTTCAGATTCTCTGACTGGAAAGTTTCTTTTGATTCTAATTTTTTGTTTCAATGGAATAGACTCACTTTATTTCACTGGGTTGAAAATTTCAAATCATGTAATTGTTCTCCACTCGGATTTATAATCTCCTAAATAGGAAAATTAGTACTTGTCTTGACTTCCTCATAGATTAGCTCTGAAGATTAAATGGCTTGCTAGGCCCCAAGTTATTTGGCTCTGTCTCTATCTGGTCCCATTCCCTAAATAAGTTTAAAAGCAGCATACGACCTTGGATAACATAGGTTTATATATTAGGTACAGAAATATTGAATATAATAGAGGAATAACTTTTTTCTATGTTGAATTCTATTAAAATTAAATCTCACAATAAAAGAAATAACTGGGATAAATAGGGAGTGCAAAACAATATGGTAAAGAAGGTTTGGAAGCTAAAACAAAGTACTAACATAGTAATTTAAGTGAACCAATATTAAATAAATGAATGCAATAAAGTGTCCATTATAAATCCATGTAGTATTACATCAAAGACTTTTTTTATAAACACAAAATTTAAACATGAACCTCGGTAACTAACACTGAATGGCAACTATAGCAATAGTCATTAATACTATACTATAGGCATTACCACCAATTTTAGAAGTGCATTGGATTAATTTGGAGATCATGATTGTATTTTCACCATTAGGATATTTTTTCCCCAAATAAACTATTTTCCCCCAAATAAACAACTATATGACTTTTGGATAAAGACTGAAGAAAAAAAATCAAAGCATGATGGTTTAATGCTTGGGAATTGATGGACAAATATTTCATTCATACTGGATTACTGGGAATGCATTTAGAGAATGTACAGCTGTGAATAGCACAAGAAAGCTTAATGTTCAGGACAGAATTCAGTCTAATGCTGTGTTAGCTTAGGAGGCATGAATTTATCACTAAACATTCACTATTTTTATACTTGCTAACATTTGCTTGCTACTTATATGTTCCATGCAACGTCTAAATGTTTTACATTGGATGAATAAATTTTATACACACGATAACCCTGTAAGGTATATATTATCATTATCCACATCTCACAAATGAGGAAACTGACAGAAAGAGATGAAATAACAGTCCAAATTCACAGAGCTGGCAAAGGTTTTAGTACAGATTCAAGGTCTAGTAATGTGGTTCTAGAACCCACTCCTCACCATTTTGTGAGACAACTTCAGAAGAAGTATGTGAGGGTTGGGTTCTGGTGTCAATTTGGCGAAGTGAAGAGGCCCAGTGGTCTGGTCAGGCAAGCACTGGCCTAATTATTAGTGCAAGGATATTTTGTGGCTGGTTGATAAACCAGAAGGCTGGTGTATTAAGTCAGTCAGTTGATTGCAGCTGTGGCTGATTACATCTGTAATCAACTAAGGCATGTCTCCCACTAATTTGTTGAAGTCTTTTAAGGAAGAAGAGAGACTCTTTCACTGCTTCTTCAGCCAGTGATCCTCTCCTGTGGAGTTTGTCCAGACTCTATTGGAGCTGCCAGCTTCACAGCCTGCCCTATGGATTTTGGACTCTTCCATTCCCACAGTTGTGTGAGACACATTTATAAATCTCATATTTATAGATATCTCCTGTTTTTTCTGTTTCTCTAGAGAACCCTGACTAATATAGGATATAACAATTATAGTAGTTTCTCAACAAAATGTTAATGCAGATAAAGTTTTCCAGCTAAACACTCAGTACTTTTGTCAACCCCTCCCCCTAAATCTTTTTATTTTGCTGTCCTTTCTCAGTACTCCCAACGTGGTAACTAATATTAGATGTGCATTGCACATCTGCTACATTTGCATTTTAATAATCATAAAGAGATGTTCCCACAGATTCAGAGAAATAGATCTCAAATTGTGAAACTTAAGACGTGAAAGACAAGTGTGGTAAGGGGGGAACAGTTTGGCAATGGCATCGTTTTAAGCAGGCGTTCCATCTTAGTTTTCTTTATACTGCAACATACTGATTTTGAATCTTTCTATCTATTTATACTATAGGGCTAGCACTAAAAGTATAATTTTCTTTGCATATTTTAAATACTATTTAAATGCATAATCTGACTCATCAGTCTGGCATATTTGAACACAAATAAACTGTGTTTAATCAATGTCTACAATGGCAATAACCTTGAAGTGGGAAGCTACAGAGAGGTTACTTAAAATCACCAAATGCCTTTTCTTGATGGTCCATAAGGTGCTGTTTCCTAAGATCCTTATCCCATTCAGCATTTGAATGTGCCACCCTCACCATTAAAATATACAGAGCTCTGGCAGATGGAGATACAGCACACATCCCACGGAAAGGCTTTTCAAATGAGGCTCATGTACCCTGCAAACCAAAGCAGACAGCTCCAGTGTGGACTACCAAAGGCTTGTGACCTTTGCTACCATTGGAGGAAAGTGTCTGTTGACTCTTGGGCTCATTATTTCCCAAACAAAGCCAGTAGGATTAAACTTTCCTAGACTGAAATACCAGTTTGCAACACAGAGTGACTTTTTGTATTCCAAAGATATGACCCTTCTCTCTTTCTGAGAGCCATTTTACTTCTGGGTAATCAACTTCAGAATCACCTGTACGAATAGGAATAGAAGAAACAACTTAACAAGTCATATTTTTCTCTAACTTCCAGGTTAAATAGTAATGAGGCAAATCGATACCCCCCCTAAAAATAATTTTATTTTAGTAATTCTATAATCTAAAACTCTGAAAAATTACTGACTTCCTTTCTTTTCAAATATTTATGTATACACGCATATTTTACATGCACACTTTACCTTATTTTCTACAACTCATTGTTTTTCAGATGCACATTTAAATCTCTTTTAAAATGGATATATTGAGATTTCTCACTTCGTTTGCAAAATGAATTACTTCCCAAACGTTCTGGTTTGCTAGCTGCGAGAATGCAATGTACCAGAAACAGAATGGCTTTTTAAAAAGGGGAATTTAATAAGTTGCTAGTTTACAATTCTAAGGCCAAGAAAATGTCTCAATTAAAACAAATCTATAGAAATGTCCAATCAAAGGCACCCAGGGAGAGATACCTTGGTTCAAGAAGGCCGACGAAGTTCAGGGTTTCTCTCTCAAGTGAGAAGGTACATGGCAAACACAGTCACAGTTTCTTTCTCAGCTGGAAGGGCACATGGTGAACATGGGATCATCTGCTAGCTTTCTCTTCTGGCTTCCTGCTTCATGAAGCTCCCCGGGAGGTGTTTTCCTTCTTCATCTCCAAAGGTTGCTGGCTTGTGGCCTCTCTGCTTCTCGTGGCTATGTCATTCTCCTCTGCTCTCTTTGAATCGCTCATTCTCCAAAATGTTTCCTCTTTTATAGGGCTCCAGAAACTTATCAAGATCCACCCAAATGGGTGGAGACATGTCGTTACCTAATCCAGTTTAACAACCACTCTTGATTGCATTACGTCTCCAGTAAAATGATCTGATTACAGATCCAAACATACAGTATTGAATAGGGATTATTCTACCTTTATGAAATGGGATTTTGATTAAAACATGGCTTTTCTAGGGGACATACATCCTTTCAAACCAGCACACCAAATGAATAAATAGTATTACTGTTTTTTCATAAATCCTAGGGTTTCTTTCCCCTGTGGTTCCCAAAACAATTTTCAAAACATTTGCAGACAGAAATTTAGTCCTGTGTTACATCCATCTATATAAAAGAAGTTGTAAATCACACTTAAGAACTGAGGTAGTAAAGTAATGCAGCTTCTGGTTGTAGAGATTCATTTTTAAGGACAAATTCATTCGTATGGGTTGATTGCGTTCCTCACAATGGTATGTTGAAGTCCTAATCCTCACTAGCTCAGAATGTGACCTTATTCAGTTATCAGATCATTATGGAGGAAGTTCAAATGATAAACAAGTTAAAATGAATTATATTTGAGAAGGGTGGGACCTTAATTCAATATGACTGATACCCTTATACGAAAGGGAGAGAGGACACAGACAAGGAGAAGGCAGCCATGTAAAGCTTGGGACAGATACACTGTGCCAGTTGGAAAAGATTTAAATACCCTAGAAAAGCCATGTTTTAATTCTAATCAATCTTATGGGAGCTATAGATACTATAGGTTGGAAACGTGATTGGGTTATCTCCATGGAGACAACTCACCCAATTGTGGGTATGAACTTTTGAATAGAGGGAGCTGTGACTCCACCCATTCCAGGTGGGACTTGATTACTTTATTGGAATCCTTTAAAAGAGAAAGCATTTTGCTGAGAGCTTGAGAATGAGGAGAGCAGCAGAGACACAAGAACTGCAGAATCCGCCAGCCAGCTCCCCTGGGTGAATTTAATGAAGCAAGAGGCCTGGAGAAGAAACTAGAGGATGCTGCCATGTTTGCCATGTGCCTTTCCAGTTGAGAGAGAAACCCTGAACTTCACCAGACTTCGCTGAGTGAAGGTAACCTCTTGTTGGTGCCTCAATTTGGACATTTTTTATAGACTTGCTTTAATTGGGACATTTTCTTCGCCTTAGAACTGTAAACTAGCAACTTACTAAATCCCCCTTTTTAAAAGCCATTCCATTTCTGGTATCTTGCATTCCAGCAGCTAGCAAACCAGAACAAGCATCTACAAAGCAAGGCATCCCTAAGGCCACTGCAGTACAGGAGAGAGGCAGCAAACAGATTTTTCCCAACAGACCATAGACAGCGTGTCCTATCTGATTTCAGATTTCCAGCATCCAGAACTATGAGGCAATAACTTTCTCTTGCTTTAAGTCACCCAGTATGTGCTATTTTATTATACTGGCCTTTATGCAAACTAAGACAGTCACATATCAAAAAAAATCGCTAGTATGTGGTGTTTTTTTCTGTAATAGTATCCTCCTGAATAGAGAAATAAAGCTCCCTTGTTCCAAGATCTGCATTAGTATACTAAAGCAATTTCTCTAGCAAGCAAGAAAATCCCCATTTCACCTGTGAAAATAGAAGAAAAATTTCACATTCACACCTTGAAATTTGTAGGTCAGAAATGGAAATTAAAGCAGGTTAAAAGAAAACACTGAGCAAGGACTCAAAGCTCTTCTTGTGAAGACCCGCAAGGCATGCCGGGAAAAGAGCAGAGCAAAGCGGAAGCATTTGCACAAACTCTACTATGATCACTCTCCTTATTAGAACTCCACACATACCCCTGTTTGGGAAGGAAAAGCCTAGGCAGAGATTCAAGGTACTGAGGAAACAGACCTCTTGGAATCCTGGTGTTTGGAAATGGCTATTTTGAACAGCCCAGGTTTTGTGTCTGGTGGCTAAAGTGGGCAAAGAACTGGGAAAATTTGTCCAGAGCTGCTCCTTGATGGGGTGGGAATTTGCTATGTCACAAAGCAAAGCCAGGAAGGAGGATGGATATAGCCAGAGGTGAGGAGTTTAGGCAAAGGATGGCAGAATATAAAACTGTCCCCTGGCTCGGTCACTTTGCCAAACAGAAAAAGAGATTGTGGTTTGCTTTGGTTTGGTTTTCCTTTTTGTACATTTCAGGGCCTTAAATTCATTCTTACATCTCACTCGATTATATTTACAAAAACAAACTTTTTAATAGAAAGGGAAAGGGACAGAAGAAAATACAATTATCAAATTTGTGAGTTAAAATCAAGTCTGAAAAGTGTGCTCTTTATTTAAAGGTGAGTAACTTGAAGAAAAAGTAAAGAGAAAGAGCAAAAAAAGTGTGAGAAGGGGAAATGTTAATCTGTATATATGGTAACAGAATAAACATTTTAAAAAAATCCATGGAACCACACTACACAGCAAACCCTAAGTGAAGCCATGGACTAAAGTTAATAGCACAATTATAAAAATGCATTATCAGGGTGGGCCACGGTGGCTCAGTGGGAGAATCCTCACCTGCCATGCTGGAGACCTGGGTTCGATTCCCAGAGACCTGGGTTCGATTCCTGGTGCCTGCCCACGCAAAAAAAAAAAACTAAATAAAAAAAAATGTGTTATCGGCAAGTGTAACAAATATTACACACCAACACGAGGTGTTAATAATAGGGTGGTGCATGGGAAGGCTGTGTTTTATAAATGATTGTTCTGTAAATCCACAACTTCTCTAATACATGAAAAAAAGTGTGAGATCAGTATATGCATGAGGGTATACTATCAAGAAGTGTTTTAAAAAGAAAATTTGTCAACCAATTTAAATGATGCAAATATATATATATATATATATATATATATATATGAATTTAGGAAAGAGGATTTTATTAATGTGATGGGGCAGCTAGGTCTGAGGGAACTGAAGGGTGAATGGGAGTTGCATGGTAGGGTAATCCCCCCCAAAAGATGTTCACACTCTAATCCCAGGGACTTGTCAGTATTTTATCTTACGTGGCAAAGGAGCTTTGTAGATGTGATCAGGTTAAGTGTCTTGAGATGGGGAGATTATACCAGATGATTTTGGAGCCCCAGTGTAATCAAAAGGGTCCTTATAAGAGGGAAACAGAAGGACCAGAAGCCTAAGGTAGATTTGATAATGAAAATGGGGAGAGAGATGCTACATTGCTGACTTTGCAGATGGAGAAAGGAAGTAGAAACCAAGGACTTCCCATAGCCTCTAGAAAATGGAAAAGCCAAGGAAATGGAGTCCCCTGTGGAGCCCTCAGAAGTAAAGCAATCCTGCCGACACTTTGATTGTAGTCCAGCGAAACCCACTTCGGCAATCTTGACGTCCAAAATTGTAAAATAATAAATGAGTGTTGCTTTAAGCCTCTAAATTTGTGGTAATTTGTTACAGCAGCAAGAAGAAACTAATACAAGGTAGAAAAAAGCAGACAGAGAATATAGACTACTGGAAGGATATGGATGTGAAGGGGAAAAGAAAAAAATGAAGGGTTTTTATATTTTAATGGAATAAGCTTGATTTTAATCAAGTAGTAAGGCTTTGAAAGGGTCGGGTGGATTCTATAGGAGATAGGAAATATAACCAAGAGCCTGAAATTCATAAGAAGATAATAAAGGGGTAGAATTCAAAGGGAAGAATTAGTATTTAAAAGGAGACATGCCTTCATATGAAAAGTGAGGCATGCCTTTACTGTCACACTGTGGAAAAGAACACTTTCCCCACAAAAAAAAAAAAAAATCTTAAACTTTGTGTAAGTGCAAAATGCATTCTTATCAGGGTGAGAGAAGATTAGAACATCCAGGCAGAGCGGATTAACTACCCCTTTTTATTTTTGATGGACATTGAACTCACTCTGTCGTTCCCATGGTTGCAAGGTGACAGTAATCAACTAAGCATCAGGTTCATGTTCAAGAAGATAGAATGAACATAAAGCTTTGGGTTTTGTGTTTTTAATTAAGGAGGGAAGACTCAGAATCCTTCCTTTACATCTCATTGGTTAGAATTGTGTCACATGACTAACTTTAGCTCAGTCACTGCAGAAAGGGGTGACTTTTTTACAATTGCCTTAGAAAAATAGAGGGGCCCTAATTTCCCTGAGATTAAGAGATTCCTCCAGCCACAAATTTGGTGTTCCATGATAGGAAAAAGGGAATGTCTGTTGAGTAGGAAGTAATGCACACATACACTCAAATACATACTTATGTATATAATAATGGCTGAAAAATTATACATATTTGCAAGTGTAAATTTTCTTTTTTAGTGAAACAGTTATTTCCCTGAATATGCTTTAATAAAATAACCCTTTTCACATAGGCTTTAGAGTAGAAGTCAAGGAAGTATACCAGCAATCTGCTCAGTTACATATACTCAAACACGAGAGTACCAAACATGTCTTCTGTTTACCCCTCATATTTTGAGGTTCTCAATTATTGGTAAATCTACCATATGCTTATATCCTTCATTTGAGCTTAACTCCTATTGTGTCAAATTTATCCAAATAAATTTAATTTTTAATTTACAGACCATATGTTGAGGCAAACTTGAAATCTCCCAGGAGGCCTGCAATAAAATAAATATTCAAATTGGTGAAGTAAATTTCCACAGCATACCCTCTACTTCTCTTTATTGCACTTCCAACCATTTTTTATCCAAACTGTAGTGCATAAAATAGACATCATATCAACCTAGGCCTGCCAATCATATTTCTGTAATTAATACAAAAAATCAAATATGAATTGTACCTCTGCAAAAACTGTTACTCCACAAAGAGTTTCTAAAAATACTTTTTCAAGATTCTGTGGTAGAGAACTTCACAATATAAAATGAAATACCAAAATACAGTCACTTCCTGGAGAAGTAGAGCTTTCATCCTCCTTTGGCATACCATCTTTCTTTGCGAGAAGAGAGCAAAAGAAGTAATTATCTTGCATGAATGAGCAGATTTCTCCTATTGCAGAAACTACTTTCCTGCCCTCAGTTTGCCTGTTTTGCAAGAAAATGAGGTAAGTGCTTTTTTATGAGAAGAAATTGGGAAAATATGGAGGCCAGGCCAAGTGAGTGTTAGGATAAAGAGGAATGGGGGTAGAAGCAAAAAGGAGGAAATAGAAGACTTCTTTGTTCCAGAAAATCTGCTTAAAATGATCTGATACCTCCTTTAGATGAAAAGAATGTTTTCTTGAATGTAGAAACTGTTTCCTGGTGAACACACTTTTGCATTGTTTGTGAAAGAGCACATAAAGTATCGGTTTCCTGCAGCAAGTCTGAATTACAATCAAACTGTCCTGCCACTTTGGTTTTATGGTAATGGAAATTTCAGGGAGATACACATTGCAGGGGCCTCTGGTAAGCCTCAGTACAGTAATCACAATGCAGACTCCTGGAGCTTTGAAATAAGGCCATGCCCTCTTCAGGAGACAACTATTTTAGATTTAAAGAGCTGTAGTCCCTTGCTTGCTGTTGGTCTTGACAGATTAGATACTTGATCGTGGCCTATTATATGACTATGAAACCCAAACCACCCATTCTCGGTCTGGTATTATCTGATCCTGCAAATAACAACAGTTACAACAAAGCTTAAGAGTAGCAGCATCCTTTGATGAAATGGAGGTACTCTATGTTTTATGTTAATTAGTTGTATTTCCCTCAACTTATTTTTCCCACTTGCTACCTGTGCCAGTTTGAAACTCGTATACCCCAGATAAGTTATGTTCTTCAATCTTCATTCAATATTGCTCAGTGTGACCTTTTTTATGGTTTCCATGGAGATGTGACCCAACTAACTGTGGGTGGTAACTTTCGATTAGAGGGTTTCCATGGAGATGTGTCTCCATCCATTCAAGATGGGATTGCTTACCGGAGCCGTTTAAGAGGGTACCATTTTGGAAAAAGTTTCAGTGCCCACAGAGCCCACACAGCCAGAGACCTTTGGAGATGAAGACAGAAAATGCCCCCAGGGAAGCCATTCTTAGAAGTTGATAGAGAAAACTAGTAGAAGTCACCATGTGCCTTCCTAATTGAGAGAGAAACCCCGAACATCTTTGGCCATATCTTTGGAGTTAAGGTATCTTTTCCTGTATGTCTTAGTTTGGACATTTCTCTGGCTTTAGAATTGTAAATTTGCAGCTTATCTTTTTTTAAAAGCTGCTCCATTTCTGGTATATTGCATTCCAGCAGCATAACAAGCTAAAACACTATATTATATTAAGAGTCATGGTGGTGGCTGGCATTTCAATTTAGGTTTCAGGTAGGACTGTTATTACACTGATTCCAACTGGTTATAATATGATAACTGATGAACATACAATGAAAAGTGGGCACAGGGAATAACTGTGCTAGATGTTCTTACCATCTTACTCTTATTGTCCCAGACCCACTTCCAATCCTTAGGCATACCTTCTTTGCTCCTAAAAGTTGTCTTCTCTCTACAGTTTCTGATGAGTTCTCTTGTCTTTTAGCTACTGCTTAGGTTCAGCCTTTGGAGGTACCTTTTGGAGAGGAGAAGTCAAGAGAGGAATGGTTGGGGTAGGTAGTTTCCTGACTTTCATGGTTCGATTGTGACTGCTTTCCCCTACCTAATGCCACAGCTTCTGTCAGTTGAACCTTCCCTGTAGCTACAGTTCCCCTCTGTGGGTTCAGAGCAGGGATGAACACAGCTTTAAATGGCTGTTACTTCCTGAAAGTTTCAGCATCTCCTTTCATTTCTCTTCTCTCTACCTACTTCTGTGCAAAAGTCCCTTCTTTAACTCTCTTTAATTACCTTTTGAGGGCACCATCTGTTTTCTGCCAGGTCACTAACAGGTACTGCTGTTTTGACACAACTGCAATAAAATAGTTTGGCAGAAAATGTAAAGTAACTGTGAAGTATTACGTAAGATGCATGGGGCACAGCCCTGAACTCTATGGTATCTTCAAGTGTTATCCAACTTCTCATTCCCTGCTCCTCTCCCCATCCTGTGACCTGTATCTCTCCACCTGTGGTAGATTGGATCAGGTCCCCACAAAAGACGTGTTCAGGTCCTCATCCATGTTTCTGTGGGTGTGAACCCTTTAGTAAATAGGACCTTTGAAGATGTTACATGAGTTAAGGTATGGACTCATCTGTGAATAGGACCACAGAATGAGGGCCACCACTGTGTGACTGAGGCAGACCAAGCCATGTGTCATGGTCAGGGACATGTGTCAACTTGGCCAAGTTGTGGTACCTGTTTGTCTGGTTGGGCAAGTGCTGGCCTATCTGTTGCAATGAGAACATTTCATAGAATTAGCTCATGATCACGGCAGCTGCATCCACAGCTGATTCCATTTGTAATCAGCAAAAGGGGAGTGTCTTCTGCATGAGTGATGCTTAATCTAATCACAGGACACCTTTTAAGGAGGATTCAGGAGAGACAGGTTCCATTCCTGTTTCAGCTGGAGATACTCTCCTGTGGAGTTCATCTAGACCCTCCATCGGAATTGTTGGCTTCACAACCTGCCTTGCAGATTCTGGACTCTGCATTCCTGCAGTCATGTGAGACACTTTTATAAATTTACATTTGCAAGTGCTCTCTGTTGATTCTGTTTCTCTAGGGGACCCTAATTAATATACCATGGAACCACAAAGATTGTGTTCACCAGCACCAGAACACTCCAGGCTCCAGGAGAAGCACAGCCCATCAAGACCTTGAGTTTAGACGTCTAGCCTCCCAAACCATGAAATGATAAGTTCCTTTTTTTGAAGTCAGCCAGCCTGTGGTATCTGTCATAGAAGTAGGCAAGCTAAGACACCCAATTTAAGATTCTCTGTATATCCCTGGTTCCAAGCACTGCTTTCCCAGTAATTGGTTGAAGGCTCAGATATGGATCAAGGATGTCTGTTATGTATATAAAATTGCAATTAAAGTAAGGAGACAGACACAACTAAATTTTTAAGGTCTGAACAGAAAGTTTCCAAGATCAATTGTGTCTATGCCAAAACAGCTACATCAAAATGCCATGAACTATACTGGCATTTTGATGAGAGGAGTCAGGCTGTTTGTCTATGAACATGATCAGACAGACTGATCCTATCATACATAGTTTTAAATCAACAAAAGGAAGGTACCAGGCTTCAATTATGGAATGTGACTTTCTTGAGGAGAGTAGAATTGTGAAAGGGTCATTTTGATGAGAGTACATTTTTTTCTTGAATTCTTTGCTGGGACAAAAATCTACTGCATTGCCTTTCTAATATTACAACTGCCGTTATTTACTTTTCAGTGTTTATTTGATCCTAACAATTTGAAAATTCATAAACATTTAAGTAAATTCAAGGAAAAAATTTTGCATAAGTGAATAGAAACTGAGCATGTGAACTTTCAAAATTGTTGAATTTAGATCAACTCTATTTTTGTCAAAGTTTGTAACTATTTGCTGGTTTCTTTAGAAACATATAAAAGCAAAAATCTATTTTCCATATTTATTATTAAACTCTTCCACCTGTGCCTTTCAGGTAAACTTTTCAGTTTTGTCTCCCAGAGGTGTGATCTAAAGAGAGAGATGATATTAATTGTGTGTCTTTTAAACTGACAACCGATTATTCAGCTGAAAGTTAGAGTTTGATGATATAGAGAGCTTTTTTGCACCAGAGCTCAAAGTGCCAGCCTGGCTTTGCTTTCTTTACATACATTCTATCTTGTAATGCACATTTCCAGTTTAGACCATGGAGATAGAACAACAATAGAGACATAACTACGATCTAGGAATCTTTTGTGAGAGTGTTGAAGGTAGCATTTTTTCCCCATAGATGCCATTAAAATCAGTTCATATTTCTGTGTGAGGTTGAAATCAACTCTTGAATCAACTGTAAATAGCAGTGAAATGAAAAGCTGATCTCCATCTACCATTTTTAACTTAATCTTTTTATGGCATCTTTGATCTCATTTTGACCTTATGTGTTTAGAGTTCTGTATTTGTAAGCTATTTTCCTTGGTGTTTGATTTGACATTTTTCTAAAACCTGAAAAAATAAATGCTACAATTATTTCCAGGAACTGAGCTTTTTTCTCTTCCATGTTGCCTTGCTGTCTGTAATTCTCTCCAACCAAACTCCTTCATTCTCTTGGGTGTACACTCTCTCCTCTCCTCTCATTCACACTCACTGGCACTCAATCTCATACCTCATCCCCTCTGTCACTTCAGTAGAATTTGACTTTTATGGGAACCAAAGTGAAAAGTCATAGTGATTGTGTTCAAAGGAAAAATGACAGATGTATTTCAGATACATAGTCTGCACAGCCTTCCTCTAGGGTTCCCACTGAGTGAAATTTAGAAATAAGTGGTAAATCTATATTCATATTCAGTTCAATACACACATAGAAAAGAAGTATTCTAAAAGTTTCTACTGCTTCTATCATAATGATGTGAGTGGACTGAACACTAGTCCTAAAGAACAAATTGCTAACTTTTCTTGGGGCACGTGCACATTTTGAGAAATGTTCACAAATGATTGGTATTTTTGTAAATATCTACTCACCACATGAATACTTCAACAAAATTATGTCTTTAAATATGGAATTATATCCATAATTTTACTTATTATATTAATAGTATCACAGATATATTATTATAGCACATAATGTATACCTAATAAAATATACCTTATATCTATAGTTAATTAATTAGATCACCAGTTAAAAACATCTCATCTCTTATGATGTCACAAATAAAATACATTTTTGTCAAAAAATAATTTTAGTTCAGGTTTAATGATACAGAGAGATTTTTGCACCTGTGGTCAGTTAGCCAGTGTGACTTTTAAAAACTGACAATTATATTAACTCATGTGAGTCTCAGTCTCCTTACTTATAAAGAGGAAATCATGAGTCTCATTCATGGGTTTAATTGTTGCATTTAAAAACAAGATATACGTAGCCAATAATTAGTAAATTCTTTACACAAACTAACCATTAAACGGGAGATGGTGGCAGCAGCAGCAAGTGTTATCATATCTTTTCTTTGTCTTTCCAGCTGTTCCCAAGGTTCATTTAGACATGGAGTGATGTATTCATTTCCTGTTGTTGCTATAACAAATCACCACCATTGTTTCACTGTCTTAAAACAATGCTTACATTGAATATCTTATGATTCTAGAGCTCAGAAATCTGAAATGGGTCTCAATGGGCTAAAATCAATGTGTGGGTAGGTCTCTGGAATGGAAGCATTCCTTCCAGAGGCTCCAGGGAGGAATCTGTTTTCTTGGCTTTTCCAATGTTGAGAGGCTGCCCGCATGCCTTGCCACATGGAACCCCCTCAATCTTCAAAGCCAACAGAGTGTTGTCTTTAATTCTCCCTCATTCTGACCTCCGTTTCCATTCATTAGAATGTTGTTATTACATTGCTCCCAGGCAGAAAATCCAGAACAATCTTTCCAATTCAAAAACCTCAATTTAATCAAGTGGACAAAGTCCCTTTTGCCATGTAAAGTAGAATATATAATATTCAAGGATTTGGAGGATCAGGACTTGGACACATTTGGGGTTTGGTATCTATGAGAAGATCTGTCTCCCATCTTTGAAAAACTTCAGTTGGATGGTGTTCTAGCTGCCAGAATGCAATATACAAGAAACAGAATGGCTTTTATAAAGGGGAATTTAATAAGTTGGTAGTTTACAGTTCTAAGGCTGAGAAAATATCCCAATTAAAACAACTCTATAGAAATGTCCAATCTAAGGCATCCAGGGAAAGATACCTTGGCTCAAGAAGGCTGATGAAGTTCAGGTTTTCTTTCTCAAGTGAGAAGGCACATGGTAAACACAGTCAGAGTTTCTCTCTCATCTGGAAAGGCACACGGTAAACACAGTCAGGGCTCCTCTCTCATCTAGAAGGGCACATGGCGAACATGGCATCATCTGCTAGCTTCTTCTCCTGGCTTCCTGTTTCATGAATCTCCCTGGGAGACATTTTTCTTCTTCATCTTCAAGGGTTGCTGGCTGGTGGACTCTGCTTCTCATGGCTATGTCATTCTGCTCTGCTCTCTCTGAATCTCTTCTTCATTCTCCAAAATGTTTCTGCTTTTATAGGACTCCAGAAACTTATCAAGACCCACCCAAATGGGTGGAGACATATCGTCACCTAATCCAGTTTAACAACCACTCTTGATTAAATCACACCTCCAGGGAGATGCTCTGATTACATTTTCAAACATACAGTATTGAAGAGGGATTATTCTGCCTTTATGAAATGGGATTTTGATTAAAACATGGCTTTTCTAGGGGACATGCATCCTTTCAAACCAGCACAGATGATATACTTTCTTCTAGCTAATGTCAACATGCTCTCTCTTTCACAAATGACCTTCTAAATTAAAAAAAAAAAGTAAATAAAAGATGTATCTATACATAATTTAAAGAATTATAATAAGGTGAAAATAATCATGCCCCCACTGCTCAGCTTAATAAATATCATATTAACAGTACATTGGAAGCCACAGATTCCTAGAAGGAATTGCTATCTATATTTTGTATAAAACCATTTTTATACACACTCCCATGTCCCTAAACTATATATTTTGTTCATTTCTTTACCATTTGTAAACTTATGCTTGTTCCTGAATAACATGATCTTCAAGGTCCATCCGTATGATTCACTTAGCTATATTTCATACATTTTATGGTTGTATCATCTTTCTTTGTATGAATACACTGCAACGTATTTATTTAGTGGACATTTGGGATTGTCTTACTTCTTTGTTATTATGAAGAACACCACTACGAGCCTTTGTACACATGTCTCCTGGTGTCTGTGAGTGAAGTTTTCTCCAGGTGATGCCTAGTATTAAAACTGGTCCAACGCTGGGCTGAGATAGGCCCATTACTTAACACCCTTGTCACATTTGGTGATGTTAGACATCTTAACTTCTGGAAATTTATTGGATATTAATTTATATACCATTGAGATTTTAATTTGCATTTCACATTTAGGTAATGATGTGGTACATCCTTTTACATGGTTAGGAAAGTTGAATTCTCTTTTCTTTGAAATGTCTGTTTCTATATTTTGCCTATTGGGCCTTTTTTGCTTATTTAATCAAAATGCTTATTTATAAATTCTGGATACTCATCTGGATACTAGAAAGTGTTGCTCGGATCATTTTTGCCAGAGGAGCCTCACGGTTCCAAGGGTTGCATTCGAATATGCTTGGTGGGAGATAATCAAAAGAAGATCCTGAGATATTTCATTTCCATCTTTTCACAGCTCATTGTCAAGCCACGAGTGTTCTCACGTGGTGGGAACGCCATTCTATAAAGTCTGTTATCAGCAGGCAGGTTATACTGCCTCATATATGGATGAGTTCACCAAGGAAAATCTGTAAAGAGGCTGAGAAGGGGTATTCAACAGTGGGGGGGAGAAGACCTGGAAGAGTTCAATACTGAGAATTTTGGCTTTCAGGAGGAGATCAGCATTCACAATATTAAGTAATCCCCGGAGAATAAATGGATAAGCATTAATTCTCCATTGGATATAGCAACAACAATTCAGTCATGCTCTTCCTGAGAGCTGGTCCAGGGATTGATAGGGGGTGAAATTTATACTGCAGTGGTCTGAACAGGAAACGAGAAAGAAGGAAGCAGACTCAGGGATTTTGGGTGGCTTTTTCAAGAAGTTTGGCAATGCTGGTGAATAGAGAGGGGGTGAAACTGGAGAAAAATTGAGGTGAAAGAACAAATGGGAAAGACATGAGCTTTCTTTTTTTTAAGGTGCAAGTAGAAAAGACAGAAAGTATGGAAAAATGGCATAAGGCCTAATAATTGAAATGAAATTCCCAAGGTAGTATGGAATAGGGCTCCAGGGGCTCCAGAGAATAAGGGGAAGAGATATTCTCAGTCAGAATGAGGCATTTATCTCATTTTTTGAGGAAGGAGTTAGTTATAATAAACTGTCATTTTTGTAGATGGGGGTGTCAGGAATTTGTAAGAGGTCTTACTGAGTATTTCTACACTTCTGTGAAGTAGGAGACAAGATTTTCTGCTGAGAATGACTGGGAAGGTAATAGGGTAGGACGATTGAGGAGATAAGAAATAGTTTGATTAGATATTATGGAAAATGGAGAAAAATCTTAGCAGAACAGAGAAGAATTGCTGAGCAGGGTAAATGGCCCTATTGAGTTCAAAGAACATTAATTTGTAGAGGCAATTTTCTGAAGGTTTTGTGAGTTTTCCTTAGCCTGACTCAACAGCTGAGGTATAGGAACAGAAAAAGCAGTCCGTTGGATTGCTCCAGCTTTGGTTTGTCAGGTGGGTTAAAAAACCTGGCAAATGGAATTGATGTTATTCACAAAGACATCATTGAAGAAATTGATCAAGGGTTGCAGGCTTAAAAGGAAGGGAGTAAAGCTGAGGTAGGACTAAAAAGCTTACATACAATTGATTGCATATCACAGAAGTGAATCTAAGTTAGCCTGATGAAATTTTATTTGTTTGAAAAAACGCTTTAAACTTTTTTTGCACACATGCATCCACCTTGGTCTTCTTCTAGGAAGTACTTGGTATTAAAGACACAAAAATAACTTTTCTGTCAATTTTAAAATTTGCTTAATTATGCTCTTTCTGAAGTGGTTCCAATGGAAGAATATTTTGTCCATGCTTAGAAGTGTCATCATGTGATAATTTCTAAATTATGAGTTCCTTTTCCCTTGGCGAACTAATCGATGATTAAATCCCCAGGTCCTCCTTCTGCAGGTTTCTTCTATGACAATTTTAATCTGATGCTGTCAAGTTCAAGGAACCAGGATAAATATTAAAGGATGATATAGTTTTAGAAAATCTTGTACCCCTTTGATCCACAAAATCTCCTAACTCTGAATCAGATTAAATGTCACTTTTAACAATCCTTGGTGAAACCAAATGTATGCTGTCCATTTACATTTAGTCAGTCTCTTTTCTCTTTCTGCTATAAATCCCTTCCCTTGTTGGAGTTTAGTTTTTCGAGGTAGTGATTCAGAATTCACTAGTAGGGAAACACAGGTAGGTATTGGAGGCTTCTCATAAAATCCTTAATTTGGTTCATATGGCACTGTGAAGCTTCCTAGCACAGGACTCAGCACAATGCCTTGCAGGAAAACTTGGGATATAAGAGACAGATTTCCCCACCTCTGCCCTTCAAAATCCTTATCCAGGTGTTGCTAACTAATTCCCAGGACTATATTCTGGCTGTGGTACAACAAACATCCTCAGATTGCAGATCCAGTGATCACTGCAATTTTTGTTGTACCTGACCTGAAATAATTTATTTTACTTTTCCACTTTAGCCCAGATGCTGCTGCATCAGTGCAAACAGAGAGGCCTCATGAAAATTACACAGCTACTCTGGGTTTGAAAACATCCTCTCACACACTTTTAGTATCTTCATCTTCTTACTGATCATGAAGCAAACATTCAGATTTTTTTTCCTGAGACACGTTTCTCTTAACATATTGGGCACAGAAGGTTATCTTTAAAGTCCCCTCTAAATCTCCCAAATTAATGTTCTGTGTCGTGAGCACCTGCCAGCTTTGATACAGTTATGGTATTAGACATTTTTGAGTGATTTTGGACTCTGAAGGTTGTTTGCATGCTGTTACCAAATCTGGCTATATTTCAGCTCCTGCATCTTCCATTTCATAGAGGATTTGCTGTGAACCTAATAAATGTTTTCGTCTAATTTTATAATTATCATACCTAGAAGCTGCCTCTATTAATGATTGGCACTTCCTTGCTTATAAAACTGCTGCCCCTGTAATTGACTTTCATCAAGTCGGTATTAATTCACAGTATTTCTCTGGAGTGGGGCTGGGAGTTGGGGACCCGGTACTATGTCATTTCTTGGATAAAACCTGATGAAATATATGCAAGTTTCTTTTAACTTCTACATATTGGACAGTAATACTTTGTGCAAAAATTACATATGGCCTTTCAAAGACACTCCGTATGATGTGTACATGTGGCTTATTCATCTGGCTTTGTTTCCTAAACTGCATTTAAAAAACCTATTTCGCTTTTTGAGATAAGTGCTTTTTAAAAGGATTTCTATCTTAGTTTCAGACAGCTTTTAACACAGAAGGTCTGGATCCTTTGGAAAGTTGGAAGCCTCACTCACCTGTACTCTCAGAATCAATCTGTATAGTAGTTGCTCAGTAAACCCTGAATACATTAAAATGAACTAATATGTTTTCTCCTAATTTTACAAAACCTCTTAGCTAGTCAAATAAGCACTTCAATTAAAAATCACTCAAGTAGAAACTGAGAACACATATTCCTAGATTATTATGATCAAGCATTTTTTATTGGGTACCTAATAAACGCATTTATTATGTTTCAGAATCCTTTATTGGAGCTGATAGCTACATTGAAGAGAAGGTGTTACTTGCCTTTTTCATATTTCCATTCAACTCAGTGGGGCTAATTTTCCCCAATTTCCCTTCAGTACGTTCCCATTACTTTTCACTTAAAGAAACACATTTTGTGTTTCTTCTTCTTTTTCTCAGTGCCTGCAGTTGGAATCACTGTGCCTCTGGCAGTGAAATGTATGCTTGGAATTTAACAATAACTAACACCCTCACCTTCAGATGGGGCATCCTCTAGTTGCTGAGACAAGTAAATAAACGGACTCTTACTACAGTGTGCAATGAGTGTGATGAGGGAAAATAAGACGATGCTACGATAACATAAAAGAAGAATTCTTATGCCTTGGTTTGGACAGAAGGTTGCTGAAGAGGTGAGGACTTTATTGAATTCTGAAGTAAGACAGAGGTGAGTGGGGGCTAATTCAGAGAGACAAAACCTGTAAAAAGATCTCAAGGCAAGAAAAATCAAAGATTTGTGCAACAGGGTCATTAGTAGTTGGCTGTAACTTTCGTTGTGACAGCAATCTTTATAGTAGAAAAGGTGTATAAATGCATTGAAAATATTTCAGCTTGAAAACAGTTCAAATGTGGGAATCATCTAACTTCAAACCTCTGTGATGAGATTTTTTTTTTTTTCTTTTACATGGGCAGGCACCGGGAATCGAACCCGGGTCCTCTGGCATGGGAAGCAAGCATTCTTGCCTGCTGAGGCACTGTGGCCCGCCCTGTGATGAGATTTTGAACTTGAAAAAAGAAGAGGACAAAGTTTATGAGTTACCAATGTACATATTTATTAAAAATCAATCACCTACCCATGTCTAATTACTTTCTGATCATGCCAGTTTTCCTCCCTGAGATCTATGAAATAGTTCTCTCAATCTCCTGTGCATTTTGCTCATCATAATATCCTATCAATGTCCACTAGTCTATGAAATCGCATATGTAATATTATTTTTAGACTTGAGTTTATTCCTAACTTATCCATGACTTGAACTACCACAGTTGTGAGCTTTGTTCCCTTTCTTTCTCTTTATCTGTTCCTCTCTAACCAAACAGAAGAAGACACGATTTATAGTACAGGCATCCACATGGCCATAAAGATAGATGCTGATGATACAGAGCAGAAAACTGATTCTCATGGATGGTAAATTTCAACCGGTTGGTGACAGGTATGGGAAGAGAGCCAAAGCACTAGCAGAGCCTTAAAAGGGTAATCATGACTGGAGCTTCATGCCTAAGAAAATCTGTTAAGGGGACAGGATGGAAATTTGGAAAAAAAAGTACTCTAAATGACGTTAATTTTCACTCCCTTATTCATGCACCGCAGCCCCCACCCCACTTTAAGAACCAGTGATTCTGAGCCACACAAGCGTTTGTGGAAGTATGATCAAAGGATCACGAACTTAGATGATAAATAATACATAGAAACGTCAATTTGGAGTAAACATTTAAAGGTCATAATCTAACATTTATTTTAGATCAAAGTGCAGTAGGAAGTTTTTGGAAGTCTGTGAAGATAAGAAGTAACATGAATAGCCATTTTAGGTATGTTTGCAAAACGCAGTAGGCAAAGGGGAGGCTAAAGTTTTAAAACATGTAAGACAGTGATGACCTCAGGGAAAGAGTTATCAATTCAAGAACTATAAAAACGAAATGGTAGGTATATGAAAACAGCTTGCGTTGAACTATAGTCCTAGAATGATTTGAATTTGAATCCCAGCTCATTTAAATGCTGTGTAATTATTGACAAATTACTTTAATACTTGGAGCCTGCTTTCTGCTGTGTCACTACTTCCCATTTTTTTCTCCGTGTAGATGGTCTTTTTTCACCCACTTCCAATAGTCAAATTTTATCAGTTCCTCAAGCCTTGCTCAAATTCTTCCCACCGTAAAAGGTATTCCTTGAGTTTTCCTTATGAATATAATTGCTTCTTCCCTTACTCTTCTAGGATGTTAGCTGTCCTACAACACATCGTTCTGTCTCTATTCAATACATAGGCACCAATTTCTTATTTCTGGCACAAGGATCCATAAAGGAAAGAGTTGTGTCTCATCCACTTTGCAGCCTGGTAAAATTTCTTGAAAATATAGAGAAATACATGGCTAGGTCAAAAATCAGTTTACTCTTAAGGTGGTCACATTTATTCTGATTGCATGCATCATTTGTTTCCACAATTCAGTTGTAACCTTTTAGATAAGAACTTATTTTTGCTCCTTTCATATGTTTAGCATGTGTCCCATATAGACTTCTGTACTGTTTTCCTTCAAGTCGTCAAAAGCATATTGACTGAATGGTCGATTAACTCTCCAGGATGGAGAAATCTGCCAGTGGGTTAAGAGATTTAAATCATTCCCAGAGCTTCATGCTGAAAAAAAGATTTCCTAGTTTCAAAATGTTTGTGAAACACCCCGTGCACTGACTACAGCGAAACAGATTATGAGGGCACTCTCCAGGCCATTCTCCAGTGGCTCTCTAAAAAGCTGAGATGCCACAGTTGGGGTCACAAACCTTAATCTTTGCTCCCATGCTTTTTATTGCTCTGGCAGGTTTTGATACACTCCAGAGGGAACTGTCATCTTATCTTACTTATTCCACAGGTCGGAAAAGAGACTTGTAGAGAGTATATGGAAGTAAGAGGGAGAGGTGAGAGGGAATCTCTACTTTAAATAACTCTTAGAATCATGCCTGAATATGAAGATATAATATACTGGATATTCCATTGTGGAGATGTAGGGGAATTGCATAATGTTTTTTAAATAATCAGTGATGTTGATATGTATTGTTTATTTTTAGCCTTGATATTTTATATTACTTCCCTTGTACAAATTGATACCGTGTGCTGAATAAGTTAGGCAAAAATGTGAAATCAAAGTAAAACAGTTTCATGAAACTTTATGTTTCAACAATTAAAATAAAAAGCAACATTTCAAGTATGAAGACTCTGCCCATTTGCAACTAAATGCAAGCGAATGATAAGGAAAATGTCAATTCACAGTCTAGGCAGATTAAGGCCAGATCATTTTATGTTCAAATGTTGTCTTACAATGTGAAAGGTAAATTGTTGTAATCTTATTATTTGCTCATCTATTGCTACACAAATTTGTCTGATACTAAGACTTGTTTGGGATTCAATAAAATGGACTAAATAATTCACTTTTGGTATTTGTTTCAGTTTGTAAGCTGCTGGAATGCTATATACCAGAATTGGAACAGCTTTATAAATTTCCTTTATAAAAGGAATTTAATAAGTTACAAGTTTACAGTTCTAAGTCTATAAAAGTGTCCAGACTAAGGCATCCAGAAGATACCTTAATTCAAGAAAGATAAATGGGTCAGGAACACCTCTGTCTGCTGAGAAGTCATGTGGCTGGAATCTGCTAGTCCCTTGCTCCTGGGCTCCAGTGTTTTCAGCCTCTGTTCCTGTGGGTGTGCCACACTTTGCTTCCCTGGGGCTGACTTTCATCTTTTGTCTTCCCTTGGCTCTCTTCAGGTTCTGGCTTGTATAACATCTCATGGCGATGTCTGCTGAGCTCCAAAAATCTCCAAACATCCGTCTTTCTTCTCTAAGTGTCAGCATCTGTGTCAGCTCTGCTCTGAAGTTTTTTTGGCTCTGTTATTTCTGGTTCTCTCCAAAATGTTTTCGCTCTTAAAGGATTCCAGTAAACCAATCAAACAAATCCACCTGAATAGGTGGAGTCACATCATCATCTAATCAAAGGTCACACCCACAATTGAGCAATACTTTCAAACTGGCACGGGATTCTTGCATCCTGGAGGGAGTCAAAAGCTAGAGCAGGAAATAAGCAGACATAAATCTAGGAGAGAATGAGAGACTTGACATTTCACTAGAGAGCACAGAAATTATGAACACTAGTGGGACAGGAACATTAATTCAAAGCTACATAAGCCAAGGGGAGAAGGAGGCAAAGTTTGGTCCAAGTGGTAAAATGATAATATATTCTCCAGATGTTAGTCTGCTGAAATATAATTAGTACCCTTTCTCTTGTACAATCATTTGAATTTACAATTTAAATAAGAAAAAGTAACAGAGTTCAGCAAAAAATATGAGCAACATCACCAGTTCTTTGAAAATTGAATGGAGATGTCTTAATGATTCTTTGAAGCAGGAAGGAGGGATAGAAGGTATTTAATTTGATAGAAGTAAGATTAGCATGGAGTAATTTTATTAGAATTAAACGAGAGAGAAGACTGGCCGTGACTTAGGTCAGAATCTGAACATCATCAGAGTATTAAAATACCTTTTTTTTTTTTTTAAAGAGAATGAAGGAAAGGCTGCAACTACTTTGAATAATTACCTTGGAGTATATTTATCTGATCTTTGATGAGGCTTCATCCTGAACTTGTCCCTCCAGATCTGATAGTCTTTTCCAATTAGTTTGCCTGTATCTTATTTGTAATTCGATAATGACTGCTTTGTAAATATTAACTAATATTTTTGGAGAGTTCTAGAAAATGGAAAACATTCTTCCTTGTAAAAAAAATTACATTGGCTGCTGTTTCCATTTTTCAGTCTTTCAGTTCTGAAAAAAGTAAAAAAAGTAAAAAAAAAAAAAAAAAGTAATAAAATCCAGCATGTCTCAGGATGAGGTGGGAAGAATAAAAGATAACTGTGCCAGGTTCGCTTCCTGGTGCCTGCCCATGCAAAAAAAAAGATAACTGTGAATGCCCTGCCTTTGCTTGTCTCGTACGAAATGCAAATTTGTCACATTTTCCCTGTAATTTTAGGATACTGAATGTTACTTAAGTATGTCCAATAAAAATATTACATAAAATAATTTTCTTTTTATATTATACTCTACAGATTTTCATTTGCTTCTAACGAGACAGCATAATATTCACCTTGTCTTGCTCAAAGTCACATAATACTCCTAAATTAAAAGAAGATGTGAAAGTAGGAAAAAACAGCATTACTTTTCTAACTTGGCAATTAATAACAGTTATTCACTTATCCGTAATTATAAAATGAGCAAATTAAAATAAAACAAATTATAATGAAGTAAATTTTAATGGAAATTACATTTTGTCAATCAATAATGTGAATTTTTCATTGCACTAAATTAGGAGGTCACTATCAGGTAAAATGGACATCTTTTTGGCTGCAGCAGTTTATAATTCTATGGCCTTTGAATATACTCATGGTAACTACAGAACGACAAAAGCTGAATATGTTTGTGCTCCTAGTTTTGAACATAAATTATCAGCTTTGCTGGAGAAGCTTAGATTAGAAATGTTTCTCTTGAAGAGTGTGAAGTAGGATGACTGAAGTGTTTGTGCTTTGTGTTACGTTAACAGGAAGGCTTTTTCTCCCTTTGTTTATACAATTATGTATTGGAAACTGAAACTTAGTGAAACATAAAAGGGCTAGGTCAATTATGAGACTTTGAGCTTATGAAAGGTCAAGTAGTGTGCCACAATCAATGATTGAGCTTCTGCCTACTCAAAGCATTATGCAATGTTCTCGGCACAATCACAGACAAACAAACCACTTTTTCCATCTTCAGCAAGCTTTGATGTCTGATGGCTACAATGCCTATAATCCTCAAACATCTCATAGCCCAAAGCAGGGGGTCATAACAAAAATGTATTTAAAAGGTACATAAAATGGATTTGTGCACATAAGTGGCTGTTAACAATATAGCATACAATAGCATTTTCTAAAAGAAAGGGACTGATAAATGTAATTCTAAATACTTAGAACTTTCACTTCATGTTCTTTTCTGTGAATTAAAACAAAAGCTGACCTCTAGAATTTTAACTCTTTCCAATACTTTTCAGTGCTGCATGCCATCATCATCAATTTGTATTTCTTTCAATTTATGTGAGCTTGTCTTATTTTCTAGTCCTTCAAGAAGAAATGAGTAGATGATTATGCTATTTGGAACACTTCAACAATACCAAAGTAACTAAAGGCATGAAAGAGTTAACTAATTGTGTTCTCTAACATGCCCTGCTATTCCTAACGTGTTGTTTTGGATTTAATTATTTCTCACTATGTGATTTTATTCATTTAGGAAAGAATTTGAGAGGGTTCATGCTTAAAATCTATTTAAGTAGACATGTATGAAATAAAACTGCCAATGCAAGAAAAGCTATGATTAAGCATAGGAGAAACGAGGTAAACAATCAAGAAAAAAGACATTTCAAAACCTTCCCTGTCAAAGAATTGGCAAACCTTGAATCATATCAGAAATATAGGCAGACGTAGGATATTGGCATTGGAACATAATAGAATATGCAAGAATAGTTTAATTTGGCTTAGCTAACTATCATCTAAATCTAATCTATTTATGTATCCATAAATACATCCAGCACTATAATTGTCATTATTTTATGCAGTTCTGTTTCAAACAACACCCATTTTAGGGAAAACTCATTTCACAAAATAAGCACAGGCTATCTAATGCCATCCTTTGTTTGCTTTCAGTGAGCATTAAATTCTCTTAAGAACATTCAAAAGCATGTCTGGTCCTTGAGAAAGCTGAAGCTTTTTTGAATGATTTTGAGGACATATTCTACAAAATCTTATTTCGCTCATAAAATCAGAACTAGAACCAGTGTCATGCCAGTAATGGATCTGTTCTTTGTTCTTTTTTCCTTGCAGTAAAGTCTTTAACTTTTTGTTTACTATGTCCAACAAAAGAGAAGCCAAAATGGGCAAAAATATTAATTATTGTTCATATATAGTGCAAATTTAAAAGAGTTAAAAAAGTCAATGTCTTTAGAGTTACATGTAATTTTAGAGTCAAATGATTTTGCTCACCTTGATCATCAACCTTGTTAAATGTGCTTGAGCATAATTAACTTTCCATTTCTTCAACATTTTAAATGTTTATTCTGAAGGTAAAAATAGCATGATATTAATCATAAGGATTTTTTTTTCTTAATTTGGAGCCTCACTGCTTGGCTTTACATCCTAGCTGTGTCATGTTCTTTGACCTGGGGCAATTTTCCTAAATATTCTAATTATGACAATAGCATCAGTCTTCCCATTTTTTGTATGAGGATTATATGTAAGCATATATATGTGGGTGTGTGTGTGTGTATGTGTGTCAAGACAGGGAAGAACTGTTTCAAATCCTATGTGCTACTGAATTTAAATTGTTATTACTAATGTGATTTAAAAATTACAACATACACTATAAGCAATTTTGTATGAGGACCCATTCCCAGGCTCTCTTCAAAATGAGCTTTATTTTAATATTTGCCGATCTAATAGGCAAGTAAAACAATTTCATCAAGAAACCCCAATTTTCTATTTACTAATGAATTTGTACAAATTTAATAAGTGTTTGTGCCATCTGCACAATCATTTTTGAACTGATTCTTCATATCTTTTTTCCAACTTTTGCTCTATAAGAATGCTATCTTCTTCTTCTTATTATTATTTTTGGCATGGGCAGTCTCTGGGAGTCAAACCTGGGCCTCTGCCACTGAGCCACAATTGCACCACCATTGCACATTTATTAGAAGTCTTCTCTGTTTAAATCTTGTATTTAAATATTCTTCATGGTATTTTTTTTTACAGAAATTTGAGAATATTATAGTAAATCTAGGATTCTGAGCTTTATCGTGCAAAAATAAGGCATTCCCAATTATATTTTAATTAAAATATTTTCTTTTATTTTCTTAAAATATTTATAAATACATCCTGGTTAGCTTACTATGGTGAGGTAAAACTTTAAGTATATCCCTTGGTATACAAATTCCCAAGAATCTTAACACCATTTATTGTCCGACCTTTCCTCAATGATTTGAATAGCTAACTTATCTCATTAAGAAGCAGTCAGGGTTTTGTGTCTGATTAGGACACCTTGCTCCTTGAAGTTGTGACGTTGCTTACAGAGCTGGAAAGTGAGAAACTCAAATATCTTTTCTTTATAATTGCATGATCTTACTCATAAAATGCTTCTCAAAAAAGTCCCAAGGTATAACTGAGTTATAAGAGAATAATAAGGTCACTGTATTTTTAAAATCAATGTATGAAAGTCAATTGAGTTGCATTCCTAAACAACTGCAGCAATTACAAAAAAGAAATTTAAAAAGATCATATGATTGTGAATATAATTATTATGATAAAAATACATACAGTAATGATTTTAAAAGTATAAAAACCCTTCATGGAAAATTGTATGTGGTACAACTGGAGGATGGTAAAGAAAATCACCATAAGTACACGGAGAGATATTGAATTCTCTTTGGTAAGACAAGCTATCAGAAATGAGTGAATTTACCCTGATTTTGCATATAAGAACATAAAAACCACACACAAAATATAAAAGAAGTTAAAGGATAGCTAGTGCGGTTTTATTGAATCAGACAGATTGGGCTTTTCTTTCTTTTTTAAATGCAATTTTATTAAGATATAGTCACACACCATACAATCCATTCAAAGTATACAATCAGTGACTCTCAGTATCATCATATAGTTTTGCATTCATCACCACAATCAATTTTAGAACGTTTTCATTACTTTGGGAAAGAAAGAGAAAAAAGAATTAAACAAAAGAGAAAACCCCAAACATCTAATACCCCTTACCCACCCCTTCTTCATCATTGATTCCTAGCTTTGGTGAGGTACAGTTGCTGCAATTGATGAACGAATAATAAGATATTACTGTTAACTATAGTCAATAGAATGCAATAGGTGCATTTTTTAAACATACTACTCTATTATTATCTTCTTGTAATAGTTTTGTACATTTGTTCTAGTTAATGGAGAATATATATTTTTTAAATATTTGTATCATTAGCCACAGAATGGGGAGTGGTTGCTTAAGTTGTGCAGAGTCTATAGGTAAGTTGAATTTAAATAAGTAGAAATGGATAGAAGTGATGGCAGTGCATTATGATGAGTGCAATTAATACTGCTACACTGCTTGTGAATGTGGTTGATAGGGGTAGTTTAGAGTCATGTATTTCTCAAGTAGGGAAACCAAAGATTAAAACATGAGATGGTATAACTCAATAAATCTTGTGGTGGATGCTGAACAATTTTGACTTTGAGACTAAAAACTTTGTTTGAAATAAATAAAGTCCCCACATAATAATAAAACCCCCAGAAAGGATTTTGGAATTTTATAGTCTGATTTTAGAATTTAAATGGAAGAACAAAGAGCTAAAAAAATAACAAACTTTTGAAGAAGTAGACTAAACTTACCACAAATGTAAAATGAAGTTATATTATTGATATATATTGGTATTGGCACAGGTGTAGACTGTGTTGTAGTTTGCTAGCTGCTAGAATGCAATATACCAGAAATGGAATGACTTTTTAAAAAGGGAATTTAATAAGTTTACAGTTCTAAGGCCACGGAAATGTCCCAATTAAAGCAAGTCTGTAGAAATGTCCAATCTAAGACATCCAGGGAAAGATACCTTGATTCAAGAAGGCCAATGAAATTCAGAGTTTCTCTCTCAAGTGGAAAGGCACATGGCAAACGCAGTGTCATCTGCTAGCTTCCTCTCCAGTTCCCTGGGAGGCGTTTTCCTTCTTCATCTCCAAAAGTCGCTGGCTAGTGGACTCCCTTCTTCATGGTTCTGTGGCGTTTTGTCATCCTTCTCTGGTCTCTCAGAATCTATAAAGGTACTTAGTGATGGACTCTCTGCTTTATGGTGCTGTGGCATTCTCTGCTCTCTCAGAATCTCCTGGCTTTCTCTCTTCTTGTTCTCTAGCTATTTCCAAAATGCTTCTTCTTTTAAAGAATTCCAGTGAAAACAATCAAGACCCACCTAGAATGGGTCTCCACCTAATCAAGTTTAATGCCCACATTTGATTGAGTCACATCTCCATGGAGATAAGCTAATTAAAGTTCCAACATATAGTACTGAATAAGGATTAGAAGGCCATAGTTCCCACAAGGTTGATTAGGATTAAAATATGGCTTTTCTAGGGTACATAAATATTTTCAGACTAGCACAGACTGATAGATCACTAGTTTGAGGGTCTCAGAAATAACCATTCATAAATGCACACTTGGTTTCTGAAACCTTGGACAGGGTATGTCAATTATGAAGGATGAAATGAAGTTGGGAGAAATTGTTTGTACATGTGATACAAATTGAATTGGCTTCCTAAGCTTGTACCTTACAAAAAAAAATCAATTCTTGGTGGAGGTAAAAGTTTAAACATTGTAAAAGTAAATATAGGAAAATTTATTGATGAGCTGGGGTAGAAATCTCAGCTAAGAAACAAAAAAACAAAATATATGGAAAAATTAAACTTTTTTTTCAGCAAAGGATCATAAAAAGCAAAATAGGGAGAATGTAATGGAAAAAAATACAAAGTATAAGAAAAAAAAAACAAATGGAAAAAAATGGGTGAAAGATATATACCGAAATTTGTAAAAGAGGGAACAGAAGAGTCTTTAATCTGTGAAATAAACTTTAACCACATTAGAAATGAGAAAAGCAAACATTAAAACCACATAAATACCATTTCATACTCACCCAATGTGGGGTAAAAAAAACAACAACTAAGGCAATGCCCAGTGTTGGTGAGGTTGTTAGTCAACAGCATGTCTCATCCATGGATATGAGGAATGTAAACTGACACAACCACTTTGAAAGACACCTTGGGATTTGTTAGAAAAGTTTGTATTGAATTAATCCACTATTTCCAATTTTTAATAAATGGTCTAGGGGAATTTGTAATGTGCTTCAGGAGACATGTGCAAAAATTTTACTATCAGCTTATTTGCAAAAAATAAATATTGGAAACAACCTAAAAACCATTACAAGGAAAATGTGTAAATAAATTGTAGTTTTTTATGCCAATAGATACTATTCTGTAATGGAAATAAATACAACTACAAATAGTACACTTCAACAAAGATTGGTTTCAAGACCAAAACTTGGAACAACAGAAGCCAGTTGGAGAAAAATGAAGTGTAATTCCAATTAAATAATGTTAAAAAAAATAAGAAAACTGAAAATTATAGTGTGTAGAGACAAGTGCATAGGAGGTGAAATTGAAGTAATGATTAATGCACAATCCTGAAAGGGAAGCAGCCTTAGCCCACTTCCTAACCAGGGAGGGGACAAGTCTGGGAAGGAAACCAGGCTTTGCTGTGCCTCTGCCCTTATAACCTTCATGATGAGGACTGGCTCCTTAAGGAGGAATAAGGACGCAGCAATTGGGACTCTCTTCCAACCCCTGTCAGAGGATTATCCAGCTCTTTACCCCAATACACCACACAGTTCCCAGGATGGGGGGAGGTTATGGCTATCAGGCAGAGATGTAGAATGTTGGAAGTGGGCCTAAAAGTGCTTAAGATGCATGGGGTGAGAATCCAGTAAGCAAGAACTGCAGGGCCTGGCACCCTCATGCTGGGGGTTACTGAGGGGTGCCTACTCCTGATTTAACATTCCATTGGGCATGGTTATTAAATACCTTTGAAAAATATTTAACTACCCCTCAAGAAGGGATGGAAATGTGCCAGAAAATATGGGTAAGATACTCAGATCAATGGGAAAGAGCTGAGGTTATTCAATGCAAGGGGTAGACTGGGTGGCAGATAGGCTGAGAAAAGTATTCCACAAGAAGTAATTGCTTCTCCCCCCTCCTGTTTCTGCATATTTGGCACAGTGACTATCTGGAAGGAAAATGCCTTTGTTCGGCTGACCTGGGCCATTGTAGCGACTGGGAACCGAACTGAGAGCTGGATCTGCCATCTGATCCCTCCCTCTCCCTTCTTGGCTGATTCTGGACTGCCACTCAAGGAGCTGATTTCCCCTGCTTCACGTTTGTACTAACATCAGGAAGTCCTTCATTTATATCTTGTACCAAAGATAATAGAATAGCCCTTGACTGTGCAGCCTTCTTGCCTCTATCCCTGGCCAACCTGCTGGGATACAATGAAACTGGCAAATGACTCCCACATCTTTCCCCAAGATAACCAATGACTCTCTAGGGGTTGGCAGCACCTCTCCAGGGTTTATCTTCCATTGTGGAAGAAGCAAAACCTCCACTAGTTGGGCTACTCTCTGCATAAGTCATTGGACAGATGGGAAAATGCACCCCTGTATTTCTGATTAACTCCTTGAACAAAGCCCACTGGCTGCAAAATGGACAGATTCTACTGGGACCTCTTCAACTGGCTCCCAGCTGTCATTGCTTCAGACAGTCCTGATCATTCTGCTTGGAGTCATGGCCTATATACATGAAGTTCTCCTAAGGTGCTGCAGTCACTGGTGTTCCTAAACCTTTATTGTCAGCATTGTCCAGTAGTACCAACCTATCTCTGCCTTTGTGTCTGAGGTGGGAGGAGGGCTTATTCTGTGAAAGCTAATGTGGAATAGTGCATGGTAGGACTAGTCAAGAGGCCGAGGGGTGGTCTGTTGGGAAAGTCGAAGACACACTCATCAGCCATCTTCCAGCAACCACATGTGCCCATCCATTTCCCCTCTTGCTTGTTTATTATTGTATTAGTCAGGGATCTCTAGACAAACAGAACCAACAGGAGAGATCTGTAAATATGAGATCTATAAAGCTGTCACATGCAAACATGGGAATGCAAGAATCCAAAATCTGTAGGGCAGGCTGTGAAGCTGACAAATCTGATGAAGTGTCCTCAATGCCACAGGAGAAGAAGCAGTGAAAATTCTCTCTTCTCCCTTAAGTCTTCAACTAATTGGTTCAAATCAAAGTGATTGGATTATCTCATTTGTGAGAGACGTGCCCTTAGTTGACTGTAGATATAATCAACCACAGCTGCAATCAAATGACTGAAGATTTAATAAACCAGCCACAAAATTTCCTTGCAGTAATGGTTAAGCCAGTGCTTGCCTGAATAGATAATTGGGCACCATCACCCAGCCAAGTTGACACCAGAACCTAACCATCAGAGTTATGTTACCATTTTTAGCTTGTTTGATATGTCTCTATTTAGCAAGAGATCACAGGCAGCCAGGGATGATGTTAAATCTTAATTAGCTCCAACTGCTTGCCAGGACATACTGCAGAGCCCAGCAGTTAGGCAGTGCAAGGTTCCCTCATTTCTGATTTGAAGAGAGGCATGTAGAGCTGCCATCCACCAACCATGCCTATTGCAGTTGGCCTCCCCATGGGGGTTGTCCAAGGTAAAATCTTTCCTCCTGCTTTTTTTGGACCTTTTGTACTGTGGCAGCACCAAAGCATTTATTTGCTGGGGACCCCTGTTGTGCCTGAGCCTGCGTTCCCACCGTGTACCATAGCAACTCGCTCCACAAAAAGCTCGTATAGAAGGATCTAACACATTTGGCAGAAAGTGGTGGTTGCAATGCATGCTATTAATTACTATTTAGAGCTGTTTAATATATACTATCTCAGGTAGAAGATTATTTCCTCTCATTACTAGTGTTACAGAACATACTGAGCAAATATACAGAAATTGGTAAATATGTCTCAGCGTTTGTGGTAGGTGGAATTATGTACCCCATTTCAGATACGTTTTTAATTTTAATCTACATCCCTATTATAAAGAAGATCTTTTGGGCATGTTATTTTCAGTTAAAGTTTGGCGAACTGAACCTGAGTCTTAATCCGGATTACCGAGGGCCTTATAAAGAGAGGTCACATGGGGAATAAGACATCAACAGGAACTTTAGGGGAAAGGAGAAGATACCACCATGGGGCGAGAAAGCCAATGCACCCAAACAAAGGCTTGCCTACAGCCAGCGCCAGAATGTTAAAAGTCATCAAAGAGAAAGCAACTGTTGTCGATATCTGGATTTTGGACTTTACCCAGCCTCAATATTGTGACTCAATTAATTCCCATTGTTTAAGCTGAAGCCAACTTGGAATTGTGATAGCAACTTAGGTAGATGAAGACAGTTTTCACTATCAGTCACAGATTCATGAGTTTTAAAATTGAATAATGGCATATAAAATTAGCTCAACCCATAAATGATACAGTTCTACTGCAGCGCGTGCAATAGTATTTATTAATTATTGCCTCATTTACCTAAACTAGCCTTATTATTTCTATCTTTAAGAAGTATTTTATGATTCATAATGATCAAATTTTATCTAAGTCCCCATGGTTTCTCTGGGTTTTCAAATCAAACAATACAGGGAGATAAACACCCGCTCTAAAGGGCAAACAACCAGCACCCTAATAGTGAAACACATGCCTTCATGACAAACCAAATGTATTCAAGACCACGGCAGGCAGAATGTCTGCTGATCGTGAATCAAATGGGGCTACAGCACCGCATCTAGTCAGTGTTCAAATTGTTACTAACAATGAAGATAAAGTATCCAGAAGTTCTTGAGTGTCTTCTGAATATAAAAAGGCATGTAAAAATTTAGTTTTCATGTTCAAGGCATTTAAACTATTTTCAAAGTTCCTTTGTTATCCAAAATATTTGACTCCTCAGGCATCTTATTTATTCTTCACCAAAATAAGGTATTGGAAATGGGGGAGGGGGCACTTCTCAATTGGGCTCTATTTTCCCACACTGGCTGTATGCTTCAGGATGATTTGTTGTATTTTTTTCTTCTAGTCTTATTGGCCACACTAGTGGTACAACTGCATAAAGTCAAATTCATTGAAACTACTTGATTAGCCAAATTTTGGTTACTTTCCTAATTGGTCTAGTGAAATATATGTATTCTTAATTTACTCTTAACATTTTCTTCCTAGGTATTTTTTGGTTGTTGTGATCTTGGTCACACACACACACAGACACAGACACACACACACACACACACATGTTAGGATTATCAGGGAGCACTCTGCCTGGTGGATAAGTTTTCTAAGGCTTGTATTTTGTTTAAAGTGGTCTAACAGACACGAGAAGGTTCCATTCCCTCTTTAATAACAAAAATGACAAACTATTTAAAACCACAGAATACAAAGACACTCACTCCTTCCATTTCTCTTTTCTGTTGGTACAGGAAGGACACATTTTTTTCAAGCATATTTTCCTGAGTAGCATTTAAGCAGATAAGTCAACAGTAGTCTTCCTTTCTTTATTTTTTGACAGCAAAGCATTATCTGCAGAGACATACTCAGTTCTAATTCCTTACCCTTTCTCCAAGTTTTATAACTAAATAACCTTTTTAAATAAAATATTGCAAGAGTCTTGCATTTTGAGGATGAAAGTACTGTTTTCTAAAAGGTCAATTCAATCTGGGAAATGTTTTCTGTTTAGACAATACATTATAAACTGTAAAAACCAGTGGCAATTTTCAGCACCACTAACACTGGGAAGTAAATTTCAGTCATTCACAGTAAGATGGCAATGTGGTGACATTTGAAGCCTGGACGTGGGCTCTTACATTCATTGTAGGTGAATGCCTGTTGTGTGGCAGGGGCCTTTTTCCAACTGCAGATGCATTTTAGATATAAATGAAAAAGATGGTCAGGACACTTTACAAAATGAGTGAGACCCCCAACATCTGAGTGACAATATTCATCTTTTACAGCAGGCAAGGATTAAAATACATCAAATTAATAAATCCCTAGGAAACCAATAATCTCACATTTGCTGAACAATTGTGTCTTCTGGTAGTTATTATCTTTGAATTACAGTGAGCCACTATCTTTGTTTCATTTTCCAGATATATGTCCTTGTCCATCAAAAACTATGGCAGTTACACAACACAGTCAAACAATAAATTTATGAAACACTTCTCTGAAGTGCATGCTTGTTTCGTAATCTTGATTCCATATCTTTATTTACTTCAAAATATATGGAACTGTCAGCAAGAGGGTCAGAAGACTATAACACTTTCTTTGTTTCTTTGCTAGAGTTTTTATTTAACTTGAAAAATAAGCTGAAGCACCAAGGGAGTGATGAAATAAAGGATATACAAAGTCACAATGGCATAAAAATGGTAAACACACATTTACAAATATACCTTAAGACTGTTGTGTCGAATCATTAAAAAAAATTTATTCATTTCCACAAGTTTGGCATGATGTTGGCTTTGACAATTCACCAAGGAGTTTGATAGCAAGAGTAAATTTATTGAATATCTTTCAGGCTTCTTTGATAATTTACCAACATTTGCTAGTACCAAAGAGAGTTATTTAATTTCTTGGAGCCCTGGTTTGTACAGGGTATGCTTCACAACTTTATTATCTGGTTTCCCCAATTATATTATGTTCTAGGCCGTTCAGTAAGCTATGTTGGGCAGTCAATACATTTAGAGGTGAGTACATTTTTCATTCACAGAGTGCAAATATGAAAAGCCTTCAGCCCCATTGTTCTTCATGCTTTAAACAAAGTAGATGCTCAGAAAATCTGACGGGGCTTCTAGGTAAAATACTTCACTGATATTTTCTGAACAATTGGTTTAGGAGTAAATAGCACTCTTCCTAATTTACCACTATCTCTTGTTCCATTTTTACTAAGCAGCTATATTCCATAATTTAGGCCTACCCATTTCTAGTTGGATATCTAAATAGACATCTCAGACTTAATATGCAAAGAGAAATATCCCGACTACATAATCCCAGCCTTTCACCATCTCAATAAGTGACATCACCATTTGCCCATCAGACAATCTTTTATTAGCCTTTTCCCTCATACCCCACATCCAATTCACCATTAAATTCTGTAGAATTTACTTCCAAAATATAATTTAATTTTTATTCTTACCACTGACTCAATCCTTGCCCAGTGAATGTCTAATTAATCCCAGATACCTAAGATCCAACTGATGAGGCAATCCTTGCCCATCTGTCTTCCAAATTTTGACAACAGTTTCCGAATTGGCTTCCCTTTCCCAATTCTTGAACTTTGTCTAGTCCAACTGATGTGATATTTCTCCACATTGAATCATATCACATCACTTCCAGTTTAATTCTCCAGTAGATCGTAGTTACATTTCGAATCATTTATGACCTCTTGTATTTCATAGCTGAGCTTTACCTGGTCTATCTGAAACCTCATCTGCCTCTACTCTCTCCTCTATTCTGCATTGTGCGCTAGTCACACTGACTTCTTGACTGTTTTGAAACTCAGCAAGTGAGTTCTCATCTTTGGATATTTGTCAATGATGTTCTTTTTGGTTGGCAAATTTTCTTCAACTTTTTGCAAGAGTGTCAGCCTTTTTCAAACTCAGATAATGATCCTCCTAGTGGATTTTGAAGCAATGGTGGGCGGGTAGCCACACCATAAAAATCATTTATATCTTAACTGCTCTGTTAAGATATTAGCATACGTCTGTCTCTCTTTTTCAGATAAAAATTTCTCTGGACATAGATATGCCAAGAATCAGTTTAAGTGTATGCTAGAATAGCAATTGTTGTCTTCAACTTCTTTTGATGTGGTGTCAGAAAGATATCGATTGAGGGGCTGAAGTAGTGGTGGAGAGCTAATTCCTCTGCTCTCTCCTCTGAAAAGTTTGGTTAGCCTGTAAATTCTGAAAAGTTGTGTTGTCATTCAGATTGTGTTGTCGTGATGTTATTGACATCTATATTAACATGTCTGACTTTTGTTCCTATTTGAAGTTCAATTTTATATTTCAACTCTTTACATTAAATTCATATTTATATTTCTCATATTTGCCTCAAATTGAATAATCTAAACATAGGTATCATATCCCTTCCACATCAATTTCCTTCCAAACATGACAATTTAATTTCAGAAGGGCTGAAACTAGTATTTGGCACAAAGCAGTGAATAGTAACATCCACTGAAATGAATGAATCTTTATTTAGGTCTTTATGATGACAAGATCCTCTTAGTTTTCTTACTCTATGCTCTCTTCTCAACCTACAATACATTAGGAGGAGCAGATAACTGGTGGATCATTCTTCTTAATCTATAATTTTCATTTTATCACTCTTCTAATTAAGCTCTTCCAAAAGGTCTTGAGATAGAAGTTAGCTTTGGACAGTGAAGTAGATGGATTCTGAAGGGACCGAAGACAAGATCATATTTTGTTTATAGCCCTTAAATGTGGACAAACCAACAACTATATCCTCCTTTTTTTTTTTAACTTAGAATATGAGAGTGGTACATGACTAGTGCATAGTATATGGAGTCCACTTTTGGTGACCCTCTACTATAGGTCTTAATCCTTTAGCTTCTGACTTAAGGAAATATTGAGGCAACTTTCATAAAGCTTTAGTCAGATCTATCTGAACCTTTTTAGGCTCAGCTCCAAATATTTTACCCTCATAGTTGGATCTTAGGTATCTATACATTCATGCAGAGGACTTGTGTCTTGAATAGTAGAACTGAACTAGAATGATGGAAGTCAGCTATTAACTAATGATGAATCAAATCGCTCTCTGAAATTTCAAGGAATAAGGCCTCAGGCTTACATTCTTTTTTTTATCTCCTGACAACCCTCAATGTGGGCTGCCATTTTATTTTATTTTATTTTTAACATTTTATTGTATAATATAAGATACATACAAAGCAAAGAAATAAAAGAGTAATAGTTTTCAAAGCACTCTTCATCAAGTATTTACAGAACAGTTCCCAAAACTTTTCATGGGCTACATACAATCCTCTCAGATTTTTCCTTCCAGCAGCTCCAAAACATAGGAGGCTAGAAGGCTTAAATATTTTTTATCACCATAATTGACTTTTTCCTTTCTTTTTTGTGAAAAATAACATATAAACAAAAAAATACATTTCAAAACACAGCACCACAATTAGTTGTAGAACATATTTCAGAATTTACAATTCCACAATTTTAAGTTTTTATTTCTAGCTGCTCTAAGATACTGGAGATTAAAATAAATATCAATTTAATGATTCAACAATCATATTCATTTGTTAAATCCTATCTTCTCTGTATAACTTCACCATCACCTCTGATCTTTCTGTCCCTCTCTTTAGTGGTGTTTGGGCTATGGCCATTCTAATCTTTCCATGTTGAAAGGGTCTGTCACTAATATGGCATAGGTAGACGAAATTATCTGATGTTCTGGAGAGGCTGAGCCCTCTAGGTTTCAGGACTTATCTGGACCAGGGACCCATCTGGAGGTTGTAGATTTCTGGAAAGTTACACTAGTGCAAAGAACCCTTGTGGAATCTTATATATTGCCCTAGGTTTTCTTTGGGATTAGC
>PVIY010019035.1:0-46490 GCA_004026745.1 Myrmecophaga tridactyla
TAGTTTGTGTGATTCTAATCATTTGTCCATTGGACATATATTATCTAATTTATTAGCATGCACACACTCATAGTATACACTTATTTTTATTTCAGTGGAGTCAGTAGCAATGTTTCCCTGTTCATTTCTGGTTTTCATTATATGTATTTTCTCTCTTTTTTTTTCTTTGCAGTCTAGGTAAATGGTTTGATGATTTTGATTCTAAACGTCTTTTCAAAGGACCAACTTTTTGTTTTGTTGACTCTCTCTATTTTTCTATTATACTTCATTTATCTCTGCTCTAATCTTTGTTATTTCCTTCCTTCTGCTTGCTTTGGGATTAGTTTGCTGCTCTTTTTCTAGTTCTTTGATTTTTGAGGTTAGGCCTCTGATTTTAAGTCTTTTTTCTTTTAAACATTTAGAGCTATAAATTTGGCTCTCAGCTCTGCCTTTGCTGTATCCTGTTAAGTTTTGGTGTGTGTATTTTCATTCTCCTTTGCCTCAGGATATTTCTTAATTTCACTTCTGATGTCCTCTTTTAAACCATTTGCTGTTTTAGAGTATATTGTTTAATTTCCACATATTTGTGAAATTTCCCTTTCTCATTCCATTGTGGTCAAAGAATATACATTGTATGATTTCAATATTTTTTAATTTATTGAGACTTGTTTTGTGATCCAACATACGCTGTCTGCATGGGCCCTTGAGAAATATGTATTCTGTTTTCATTGTGTGCAGGGTTCTATATATGGCTGTTAGGTCAAGTTGGCTTTATATATCATTCAAGTCCTGCACTTCCTTACTTATCTTCTGACTAGCTGGCCCATGTCTTATTGAGAGTAGTGTGTTAAAATTCCCTACTATTATTGTAGAACCATCTATTTCTGTCTTTGAACTGTCAGTATTTGCTTCACATATTTTGGGATTCTGCTGTTGGGTGCATACATATTTGTAATTATTACATCTATCTGTTGAATTGTTCCATTTATCAGTATTGTGCCAGTTTGAAAGGATTATGTGTCCTAGAAGAGCCATGTTTAATCCTCATCCATCTTGTGGCGGCAGCTATTTCTCTAAATCCCTATTCAGTACTGTGGGTTGGAAGCTTGATTAGATTATCTCCATGAAGATGTGACTCACCCAATTGTGGGTATTAACATTTGATTAGAGGGAGATGTGTTTCCACCCATTCCAGGTCGGTCTTGATTAGTTTATTGACATCCTTTAAAAGAGGAAACATTTTGGAAAAAATGTCAGAGCCACAGAAGTGAGAGCCCACGCAGCCAGAGACCACTGGAGATGAAGAAGGAAATCAACCCCTCTTCCCCCGCCCCCCCCCTTTTTTTTTTATCATTCTGCCAGTTTCTGCCTTTTGACTGGAGAGTTTAATCCATTTACATTTAAAGTCATTACTGATAATACAGGTCTTTCCTCTGCCATTTTTCTAGTTAGCCTTTATAAGTCTTATACTTTATTTATCTCTCACTTCCATCAAACCTATTTTTATATTTATTTGCCTTCTTGTATTGTACCACATTGAGTGCCTTCTCATGTCTATCTAACTATTTTGTGTGTGTGTGGTTACCATAGGGTTAAAATTTAACACTCTAAATATATAACGATTATATTTGGTTTGATACCAACTTAGTTTCAAAAGCATGCACATATACTTTTCCTATTCCCCCATCCCCTACCATTTTTTTTACTTGTCACTACTTATATCTTTGTATGCCGTATGTTCAGAAACCTAGAATTATCATTACTTTTTATGCATTTTCATTTTAGCACCATAATTTATCAGCTTTTTCCTCCCACTCTTCCCTGGATGCTGTACAGTGTTCCTCTGGCCTCTAAAGTTTCAAAATAATTATTTTAGGCAGCTTTCTACTGATGTCTCTTGATCCACCACTTTCAGACATCAACCCCTTCCTTTCCATCATGGCAGCAGGTGGAAGACATGACCAGACCTTAGCTAGATTCATTGTCGGGACAGAACTATGGACGTGATGAACCTGATAGACATAATGGCCCTGATAGGCCTGCTGGACACAGACCTGATGGACCTGGGGACCTGATGGTCCTGATGACCGTACAGACATAACGGGCCTGTGGACCTTATGAACCGCGGGACCCTTAGCACACTCCCTCCCGCCTTTGGAGCTCCAGAAGCCAGGTGCACACTCAACACCTCCCACCTGGGTGTCCTCCAAAGACCAAAAAATATCCTCCAGATAAGTCCTCCAGAGATTGATGTTGTATGTCCTCTGGTGATCATAAGCTCCCTAATTGCTCATATACAGCAAGTTCCGCCAGTAAACAGACTCCTGAGAGCTACTGGGAGTGGCAAGCACAAAAAAGGATTTCACCCCTTGGCCATCCCACCTTCTCCTGCCTTTGAATGTGGCCGTGATACCTAAGGCAAGCATCTTGATACTATAAGATGACAATGCAAGGAATGAAGCCTCTACTGATCCTCACTGAAATGTGGGGGCATTTATACTTCTTATCAAGTATAATTTCCATATAGAATGACTCTCTTTTAGCAAAGAATTCGTCTGTGTTCTAATATCACTCACCAATACCCAATGTATTAGTTTTTTAAAGCTGCTGAAAGGCAGCTTATCCCTTATAGGAATATGGGAAACACCAAATGCTTCTGATTCAGTGTTTCAGAACTTTGTTTATATGTTTTTTTTGCTAAGATTTGCCTTTCAGTAAATAGTTTCTGCTATTATTTTGCCAATGAGAAAACTATATTTCAAAGTTTCTTTAGGTTGTTCTTGAGCAATAAAAATAGTCATACTTCTGTTAATTCCATGTTCTCAAAGGATATATCAAGGAATAACACTTAATGCATCAGTTTTTTGTCCCAGTTTTGTTGTTGAAGACTCTCCATTTAATGGGATGTGGGGGAATTCAGTCAGGGAAGAGGGGGCAGCTGCCTCCCCTTACCCATTGCATGTTTGGGCTGCAGTGTTGTCTGAAGCCTGACACTCACAGACAGACCTGTGCTTGGATGACCTTAATGAAAGAGGATTTTATGAATTCTCCAGAAAGTAATCAGCCTGCATGATTCCCAGAGTCACATTATAGCAGTTGTAACTCTTCAAGATGAAAGAGGAATTTCTCAACAATTCTTCAGTTAGAAATAAAATCAACCAATCATCTGTTTTTACTTTTTAAAAGTAAATAGTTGTTTAAAGATATTTTATTAATTTTACAGAGTGGAGTATTAAAAGTTAGAAGCACTTTATATCATTTGCCAACTGTTGAAAAACAGATTTAATTTCATTGTTAGCCTAAAGGATAATTTAAATTTCATGCATAGCCTATTCAAATAAGTAGCATTTAATTAAACAGAAGCAATTATACAAATGACATTCTAATCTAAAAAATGCTAAACTACCAAATGGTAATGTGGGTACCAGTTCTTGCACATATCAACACTCCTATATCCTTGAATGTAAGAAATTCTAATTTCAGGTGAGTTTTTCTGTTGGAAAAAAAATGTTACACTTATGGAATTATACAAAGCCATTTGGCATTTGAAGATAAGCATTTTAAGTAAATTGATCTAATAATAACTACCAACTACATCTATAAAACCTCTTAACTAAAGGTGCCTCATTCATTTTTAAATCCATGGCTGCATACCTCTGGATTTAAGGAGCTGGCATGAAGTGATTTAGATCCCAAATTATAGCAGAAGCCAAAATGTGGTTGCTCAAGGCTCAAACCCCACGTTTTCTCAGACCGGTGTCTGTGATGGTTGAGTGAATGCTGCTTCAAATCCTGGTCTCCAGAAAGAATAACTATGGGTCATTTCAGGTAGGGATACATGGAACAGACTTTTGACAGAAATTAAGTGGTTCTGGAACATTTTATTTTATTTATGTTTGCCTTTGGAATTTAAAACTGGAAGTTTCTTTTTCTCTAAAAGCAAAATGATTAAAGAATCAATACTTCTGAGTTTCTGAGGCATAAGATGCTGTTTCTGCTTGCTCCTTGTCCTTGAACCCCATTGAGGAGTGAAGGAAGGAGCTCTGGAGCTTTGGCTGCCCCCCTCGCCGCGGACCCCTAGCAGAGTCCTCTGGGCCCCCACCTTCCACACTCACTGGACGTGCAGCTGCGTCTTCGCCTCCTCCTTTCACGCTCCATCAATCACGCTCATTAAACTCCCAAACCTCCTAATCCACAGACACCACCTTATATCCTTTTCCAGGTATGTAACTTTTCTCTCATCATCTCAGGAACTCTCAGTCTTTTACCTTCTCCTTCTATTTCTTCCTTATAAGCACACTAACAAACAAAAGGAAAACATCTGTCATGATGACATGTTCTAAAGGTAGTCCCAGTTATAGGTCTGTAGAAGGAAACGTAATTTAAATATTACATATCATTCAGAGCTTGGACTCCCACCCCTTGAATGTCGGTACATTGCACTTTTCAAACCAGTCCCAGGTCTCCATCTGTCACTCAGGAGAGGCCTGTCGCTCCTGCTGCATATCCAGGGTTCGGCAGGGAGCGCCTCGGCTGCCTGGACGTGCCCCGGTGTCCTGCCTGACCGCAGGCTCCGTGAATCCACACCACACCGCACCACCCACTGCGAGAGCCGGACGGGCGGCGGAGGAGGCACCCAGGTGAGTATCACGGCAGGTGGTGCCTCGCGGCCCCTCAAGGCCCCCTCTGTGTGGGGGGAGTGACGGAATTTCATCAGAAAACACAGAACAGCGCTGGCTGCAGAGCAAATCCCCAATTTGTTTGCGCTGCTATTTTTCCTTCCGTTTAATTGGAGGTTTAACATTACTGACATATGAAATGTTTCTCTTCCTTTTATGTTGTTGGAACCTTATGAGTGCTTAGGTGTGGAGTGGGCATGTCTGAGGCCCACATGGGTGACGGCTGGGAGGGCTGAGTGGGATGTCCTGGGGCTCTCTGCAGAGACAGGTTCCCAGGGCTGGGGCCAGCAGTCGCTCAGTGACCTTGGCCACTGAAGTTTTCTTTTGTTTTTTCTTGAAGGCGCACACATCACACCTGGCCCCACCATCCTGCAGCCTGGTTAGGAAGGATGCTCTCTCTCTCTATGGCCAGAAAGTGTCTTCTGGAGCTGCCACCATTACAGCCATGAGGGAGAAGCCAGAACATGGGAGAAGACAGTGCTGAGAAAACCACTGAAAATGGGATTTGAGCCCAAATGATGCCTAACAGTAAGAGTCCTGGATGCGCCAATCTCATCTTGTCCCCTACATTTGTCACCTATTAAGTTAGGATTCCCTTATAACCCAGTGCATTACAACTCCTCTATCTGGCATTCTTTACATTTTCACATTTTCCTATCTACAGAATTTGTCTGCTTAGATGTGGTAAATCCTCAAAGTCGTAAGGCAGTAGACACAAAATCACAACATATTTTCATTAAGCATATTCTATGGGGTGGCTGATGTCTCTAGTTGAAAATTCTTGGTCTGTTTCTAAGAAGTAGACCACCTTTTATTTCACTTTTATGTTTAGTAAGAAAATGTAAGAAATAGAATATTGATGAGTACAGTATATGTATGACTCAGATAATTTACATTATTCAATTTTAAGAATAACATTAAATTGTTAAACATGTTAAATTAGAAATAATCTATTTTTGCCATTTCTAAAAAATTGAACATTTTAATAAGTAAATAAGGACTTCTAATGTCAGCATAGTGAAGTGCTTGCACAAGTCATCACAAATATAACAACTATAAAATCTGCACCATATACCCAAAATACCTATTAAGAGGCATTGAAAAAATCTAAAAGCTGACACAGCCAGAAAAGAGTTTTCTCTGAAAAAAACAAAAACAGAAACAAAACTTAGTCTGGAAGCTGTAAGCATTACAATTTGTAACTGTTTTGCAAACTACCAGGCTACAGCTCCAGGGAGGGGGAAGCCAATGTGGTTTAGCAGCTTGAGGCTGGAGGTTTAACAGAGATGAGATGGAAATTTAAAGAGAAAACCCTGGAAACAAACAAAAAATCAGAAAAAGTGAGACTAAAAATCTCTATGTAAAATCTGTCCAAATACTTGATGGGTCGCCAAAATATGCAGGCACAGGGAAAACCACCCAGAGAGTCAGGTTAATAAGAGTTAGCAGCTGTGGCTTTTAGGATTGAGAATTTACCAGCTATTGCATATTGTAGGAGATTGAGTTTTCAGTTTAGGTCCAGACAAGTTAAGTATATTCTAGAACAAGAATCAACAATCCTCTGAGGAACTCAACAGAAATAACAGTCTCTAAAATTTATTACCTGAAATGTTCATTTCAACCAAAAAATACTGGAAATAAACAGAAAAATGTGACCCATAATCAGGAAACAGTTATTCAATGAAAACTCATTCCAAGTGCCTCCAGATGTATGAATTAAGTGATATGGATTTGAAAGCAGCTATTGAAAATATGTTTTTACAAAATTGAAGGGAAAATGGTCTTAATGAAGAATCTATGAATACATGGAAACCATAAAACAAAGGGAATACAAGATATGAAATGTATAGTAATTTAAGTGAATCATTTACTAGATAAACTCAGTAGCAGCATGGAAATAAAGATCAGAAATGCCTTGGCTTTTCTAAAGGGAATTTACTAAGTTATAAGTTTACAGGTCTAAGGCCATAAAAATGTTCAAACTAAGGCATCCAGATAAAGATACCCTGACTTAAGAAAAGGCCAATGACTTTCTAGGTTTCTCTGTCAGCTGAGAAGTCACCTGGCAATGTCTGCTAGTTTTCTCTCCCACCTTCTCATTTCCAATGGCTTCCCAGGGCAGTTTCTTCCTGCATCTCCAAATGTCTGTCTGTGTCAGCTCTGAAGCTTTTTCCAAAATAGCCCCCTCTTAAAGGACTCCAGTAAGTGGATTAAGACCCACCTTGAATGGGTGGAGACACATCTTCATGGAAACAATTCAATCAAAAAGGTCCCACCTAACAATACTAAATCAGGATTAAAGAACATAGCTTTTCTGGGATACACAACAGTTTCAAACTGGCACAGACAGTAACACTTCTTTATCACGGGTATAACATAGATATCGATAAGATGGCATTGGCACTAAAGATAGTGGGAGTGTCCTTATTAATTACCTGAAGTAATTTAATTTTAACTCTAGGTAGACTATCATAAATTTAAAAAGGTGCTTTTATCTCTGCATCACTGCTAAAAATTGGAGGGAGATATGGCTATAAAAAGACATTTACAGAGGTATTACAATGGGACACTAAAGCAATGAATTAAAGTGAAGGGCATAAAAAAACAGATTCGGAGGACAAGGGATGAGGCAGAGGCCAGAGAGGGAGGAGTTTCCTCTTCAGAGGCTGGGGCTCCTGGGTGAGGCCAGGCCTCAGCAGTGGGAGGGGGTGTCGAGGGGGGAGGGGTGCGGACCACCTTGGCGGGGGCAGCCCAGCCTCCCTCTTGTTCCAGACCTGACTCCCTGTGCCACTGAAGTGTAACAAAGTGCTCTGTGCTAGAGACATGAGCAGATGCCTCATTCAAGCGCTCAGCCGTGCTGGCTTGGAGAAGGAAACTGTTGCTGTTGTTAAAGAGCCCCTGCTTTGTCTAAGTGCTCTTTGGGTTGAGTGTTTCAATTTCGATGGAACAAGCAATCCTTGAAATTATAGCAACGGGCCTTCAGCTTCCAAGAGCAAGGTGGGAGGAGCTGCTCTCTTCTGGGCATTCACAAAGGAGGCCGGCAGTTGAGTTGGAGCCTTGCTTCCTTTCCTGCTGTAGAAGAACTTTCACATCCTGAGACTCTGGTACCTGTTTTGGAAACTGTGCACCAGCCGCACCACCAAAATGTGTCTATTCCCGGCAACAGTGTTGGTACACCTTGTTCCAGTGACTAAGAACACATGTGCACTGTGCTTTATTTTGATGACTGCAAGTCCATACATGAGTGTAAAACACCCTGCAAGTCGAGGGGGCAACCAAATAATGATGTACGAAAACTCTGCTGCCAGTGCTTCCACTGTGTCAGAGAAGCTACCAAATCCGTGAAATGCATATTCCGAAGAAGCAAAGGAAATGCAAACCAAAGGAATGTGGTCAGAAAGAAGGGGATGAGAAATTATTCTGTGAGGTCTTCTGGTGGCATCAGAATGCCTGCAGTTTAAGATGTAAAGAATTTAGAATGACTTGCTTTAAAAATATGATATATGCAGTGGTTTGTTGATTGTAGTCCTATAACTGCTCTTACTGACCCTTTTTCCCACTAGCAATAAACCCTTTCCTTTGAATACATGTACAATTTTGGTCATAAAAAGAGGCAAGTGCATAGAGGACTCTTTGAAGTGTTCAAGGTTTCTGCTGTAACGACAGATACATTTTTTTGTAGTTAACTCACGGCCGCCGGTTTTGGATGCTGGTAGAAACGTTAAAGGAAGTTGTGATTTCTTCAACGTAACACTTCTCCGAGTTTTTATAGTTGTGTGCCATTGATGACTTTGTCTTTTATTATCCATTCTAAGAATAGGGCAGATGCTCAAATATATCTCTACCAGAGCTCACATCAAAATCAGCATAAAAAGCTTCCTTTCAACACCTTTTATGTTCATTTTAGAAAGTAAACGCTTACTCTATTCTACTAGTTAAAATGTACATGCTGACAAAGCTTCAGAAAAAGTGTCTCATTCTCTTCCACCCTCCCTTCCTAGAGAGTTTTGGAGGTGGTGATAAAGATTCTTTACTGGGAATATCAGGGTGCTGCTATGAAATGGCCTTAAGTGTACTGCTAGTAATGACTTAGTAGTCACTAGGAAGTTAGAGCATTTCTTCTGCTAGAACTCTAGGAATGTGGAATGGCTGCTCAATCAGTTATAACTGGAGAACCAGGGAAACGGCCACTGCCAGTTGTGGGGAAGGTACAGCTCAAAGCTGAAGCTGGGCTGGAAGGTGAGAAGGCTTGCTTAAAATCAGTGGATAGTTGAAAGACTAAATATAAAAGGCTCTTTCTCATAAGACAAGTGCTTACATGGCTTCCCTCTAGTTTTTTTTCTACAACATCTAATTGCTACTGAAACTTTACACATAATAGTGGTACCAAGTCAAATGAGAATTCAAATAAAATCTAGTCTTTATTTATATAGGATGTTATAAATGTAAAAGAGTCTTAAATTAGAAGTATGACTTCTAGCGTTTCAGAAAACAAAATAGATAAAATATTTGAATACTTAAATAATTATTTATAAATCAAAATAGGGAAAAGAAACAAATGCTTTTCTTAAAATGAGGTAAATATAAATAAGGCACAGTTTTAAAATTTGTTTTTAAAGAGTTTCTAATCTCTTTCACATTCCAAGAGTATATGTTTATTGTACTTCACATGACCTATCTCATGTAAAATTATGCATTTTTCTTTGTCACAATAAACAAGAAAAATATTTTAATAAAAATTTAAACAAAGGGGAAAAAAGCAGATGAGATCACTGGAAAATGACTAGCAAAATGTCAAAATTAGACACAACCATATCAATAATTGCATGAAATGTAAATGAACTAAGCACCAGTTAAATGTAGAATTTGTCAGTCTGGATAAAAAAAATTAAGTACCACCTCTATGATATCTGTTCTTTCTGATACAATAAAGACTCACCATCTGTATTAGTTAGGGTTCTCTAGAGAAACAGAATCAACAGGGAACACTTGCAAATATAAAATTTATAAAGGTGTCTCACGTGACCACGGGAACACAGAGCCTAAAATCCGCAGGGCAGGCTGTGAAGCTGATGATTCCGATGGAGGGTCTGGATGAACTCCACAGGAGAGGCTTGCCAGCCTAAGCAAGAAGAGAGCCTGTCTCTTCTGAATCCTTCTTAAAAGGCTTCCCGTGATTAGATTGAGCATCACTAATTGCAGAAGACACACCCCTTGGCTGATTACAAATGGAATCAGCTGTGGATGCAGCTGACATGATCATGATTTAATTCTATGAAATGTCCTCATTGCAGCAGACAGGCCAGCACTTGCCCAACCAGACAAAAAGGTACCACCACTTGGCCAAGTTGACACACGGATGTGACCATGACACCATCTTTTTTTAGTATTACAATTTGCAGAATCTTTTTGCATTCAATTTGTGCCTATACATTGAAAATGTGACTCTTATAGACATCATAAAGAGATAAAAAGCATATTACGTAGAGATAAAAAGTATAGGGTGGGCCACGGTGGCTCAGCAGGCAGAATTCTTGCCTGCCATGCTGGAGACCCGGGTTCAATTCCCGGTGCCTGCCCATACACAAAAAGAAAAAAAACTAGTACATTACATAGAGGGTATAGGGTTGGTTCAGTGGCAGAATGCACATCTTCCAAGCAGGAGACCTGGGTTCGAATCATGGTCCATGAACCCACCCCACACACACAAAGTATATTACATAGAAAAGGTACACTTCATAGCGACGCAGGGACTATACATTAGTTTAATATAAAATTGCATATGTATTTATACCTCATAACAATGCTTCAAATACATGAAGTAAAAACTCACAGAACAAAAGAGAAAATTAAAATGATTACTGGAGATTTTTAATTTTTTTTGTGTGTGTATGTAGTATATCATATATACAAAGCAAAGACATCAAAAAACAGTAGTTTTCAAAGCACTCTTCAACAAGTAGCTACAGGACAGATCCCAGAGTTTGTCGGGGCTACCATACAATCCTCTCATATTTTCCATCGAACTTTTCCAGAATATAGGAGGCCAGAATGCTTAAATATTTTTTTTATCATCACAACCTTTTCTTCCCTTCTTTTTTTGTGAAAAATAACATATGTACAAAGAAACTATAAATTTCAAAGCCCCACACCACAATTATCTGTAGAACACATTTCAGAATTTGACATGGGTTACAATTCCACAATTTTAGGTTTTTACTTCTAGCTGCTCTAAAATAATGGAGACTAAATGAGATATCAATTTAACTATTCAACATTCAGATTCATTTGTTAAATCCTTTCTTCTTTGTATAACTCCACCATCACCTTTCCATCCCTCCCTTTAGGGGTGTTTGGACTATGGCAATTCTAGATTTTTTGTATTGGAAGGGTCTGTCACTAGTATGGGGTAGGGAGATGACACTATTTGATGTTCGGGAGAAGCTGAGCTAGGTTTCAGGAGTTATCTGGACCAGGGACCCATCTGGAGGTTGTAGGTTTCTGGAAAGTTACTCTAGTGCCTGGAACCCTTGTGGAATCTTATATATTGCCCTAGGTGTTCTTCAGGATTGGCTGGAATGGTCCTGGTTGGTGGCTGGCAGGTTATGATAGGTAGCAAGGTCTACCTGAAGCTTGTGTAAGAGCAACCTCCAGAGCAGCCTCTTGACTCTATTTGAACTCTCTCTGCCACTGAAACTTTATTAGTTACACTTCTTTCCCCCCTTTTTGGTCAGGATGGAATTGTTGATCCTTTTGTTCAGGATGGAATTTTTGATGGTGTCAGGTCTGGATTCATCCCTGGGAGTCATCTTCCATGTCACCAGGGAGACTTTCACCCCTGGATGTCATGTCACATGTGGGGGGAGGACAATGATTTCACTTGCAGAGTTGGGTTTAGAGAGAGTGAGACACATCTGGGCAATGAAAGAGATCCTCCAGAAGTAGTTCTTAGGTATGCCTAGAGGTAGTCTAAGCTTCTATACTATCTATGTAATTACTGGAGATTTTAATAAACTTCTCTCAGTAATTGATGAATAAACTAGATAAATGGTTAAGTAAGGATATTGAAGATCCAAATGCCTCTACTAACCATCATTATTAATTGACATTAACAAAGCACTTCACCTAAAAACTGAAAAATGATCTGTGGTGGTTTGAAACTGTATGTATCTCAGAACATCATGTTCTTAAAGTGAATCCATTCCTGTGGGTGTGAATGTATTGTAAATAGGGTCTTTTCATAAGGCTCCTTCAGTTAAGGCGTGGCCCAGAGTGGGTCTTAATCCTCTTCCTGAAGTCCTTTATAAATGGGATCAATTATAAAGAGAGAGAGAGAGAGAGAGAGAGGGAGAGAGACAGAGAAAGAGAGAGAGAAAGCCATGAAAGCAAGAGGCTGAAAACTATGAAACCCAGAAGAGAAGGGAGAGACCAGCAGCCACTGCCATACACCTTGCCACATGACAATGGAGTCCAGGGTCAGCAGCAGCTGGTCCTTGGGGGAAAAACATTATCTTGATGATGCCTAGATTTGAACATTTTCACATCTTAAAATGTAAGTTTGTAAGTTAATAAATTACCATTATTAAAACCCAACCTATTTCATAGTATCTGCTTTCAGGAACCTAGTAAACTAAAACAGATTTTGGTACCAGGATTGGGGTGCTGTGATTTGCAAACACCAAACATGTTGGAACAGCTTTTGATATGGGTAAGATTCTAGAAGAATTATAATATGTTTGAAAGGAAAGGCCTAGAATGCTTTGAAGAGACTATTGGTAGAAATATGGTTGCTAAAGTTACTCCTAATAAGGCTTTAGACAGAAATGATAAATGCGGAAGAAAGGTGACCCTTGTTTTAAAGTAATGGGGAATTTGGCAAAATGGAGTCCTGATGTTGGACGGAAAATAGAATTTGAAAATGATGAGCTTGGATATTTAGCTGAGGAAATTTCCAAACTAAATGTGGAAACTGCTGCCTAGGTTCTCCTAGCTGCTTATAATAAAATGTGACAGGAAAGGGAGAAGCTGAGAACTGAACTTCTATGCACAAAGAAACCAGAAATTCATAGTTTGGACAATTCTGAGCTTCCAGAAAATGGATTCCCAGAGAAAAGTGTTCCATGTGAGGGTTGAACTGAAAATGGAGCCAGTCCTACTCACACCTGGGAGAGTTATCATGATTGCATGGGCATTTTAGATGCAATCACTAGCATGTTTTCTTAAAGGATATTTCACAGTTTCTGATTTACTATCATGCTGACTGATAGAAGAACATTATAACAATATCTTTAATGTTTTTTTCAAAGAAAAGAAATCCTTACTGCTTTAAACAAACAAATATAAACTTCAATTTCAAAAAATATTATTAACAAGTTTCAGTTTCATTTGATCCAGTCCTTAGGATTAGTTCTTCAGTTCAAGTAAGGAAAACATGCACTGTTTTGCCTTAGATTTAGAAGTATTGATGCTGTGAGTTTGAGAACCTAAAATGCTTGTAAATAGAATAGCATTAACCAAAGCAATCTAAGCCTTAAAGCAGATGTTTTTCATATAAATTTTTTGTATCTCAATTGTTGTAATATTTTATATGTTGATAATTATTTTTGCAGCACATTAGGAAAACCATATCTCCATGGTAAAAATAATAGGCTACGTAGTCAAGAAGTGGGGTTTGAAATCGCTTTCACCATGATTGCTGTTTGAACTTGGATTGAGTAGGCAGGAAAGATGGGATAAAGACAATGAGCACCTAGGGAAACTAAGAATCCAGCTCCAAGCAGAATATAAAGGAACAAAATACCGATGCTCACACACACGTTGGGGGTGGGGGGGGTGGCGGTGAGAAGCCGAACACATGAGGGTATGCATGTGATTCCATTGACAAGTCCAGAGACAAGCAAAGATAATCCACCGTGATTGGCAAGAAGTGGGCAATGCAACTCTGGGTGATGGAAATGCTTGGTGATTCATTCAGGTGGTGGTTGCGTGGGAAGAAACAGCTGGGAAACTCATTACACTGAAGGCATAAGGTTGTGCATTTAGATGCCTATAAATATACCTCCTTAAAGCAAAGAGGTATTCAGAAGCAGGCCACTCCCACTGTTGTTGATGCCTGAGGCAAGAGTGCAAATACAGGACTCCACATCATATGTCCAAATGTTTAAAAGGTCCAAATCAATAAAGCAAGGTGGAATAATATAAGCGCTCTCTCCCTCTAAACAGCACTAGGTCTGGCCTCACAGGAGTTAATGCTTGCAGGAATCAGTGCCTCACAGCAGGAGCATTGAAGTGGTGAGAAGCTGGTTATGATTTCCATGATGCAAAATATTGGAATTCTCCTTTATTTCTGATTTCTGAGCACAGACAGTGATGTGATATTTAATGGCCATGCTTGTTCACTCATAAAGTTGTCACTGAGTAAATAAATTGATTATTGAAGGATATTAAAGCATCAACTCATCCTAAAACAAATCAACAAAACACAAAAACATACTTTATGTGCAGTTAAGTACATGTCTTCAAATTTAATTGATACAATTTTGAATTGAAATATTTAATTATACAAGCTGTTACAAGGGCTTCCTTCATCATAAGCCTGAAACAGAGAAACCTAGACAAATGAGGAAGTCCTTATCATTTGGATTTAAATATCCTTTGATTCAGTACATTTGAATTTACACAATATGCATGATGCTGTTGAAACGGGACTAATGTGGTCCAGCTACTACTTTGAATGAGACCCAGGGATTGTGTGTATTCTGCAGTTTAAAGCTAAGAGAGCAGCACCATTTGCTTTCTTTTAATTTTATGTAGGCTAACTTACTGGGAGCAGGCAGAAAGGGACATGGCCACGTTATGCACTTTAGGTTATTGGTGGCAATGCCCTTTCTTGGAAATGCTTTCAGTGATTCAGAGGCCTATTTTTTAAGTTTAGTAAAGACCAATTTAACTTTAAAAAGTTCTGAAGAGAAAACACTGCTATGGATACACCTAGGTGATATCTACAAATCTGCAGCTTTGTCCGTAAACTAAGAAAAATTGTACCCTCGTACACTATTTGCTGCCACACAAGGAACTGTTTCTAAAACCCATGACTGATAAAAAACATGAGAGTAATCATACATGAAGTTTCACATGTTTAAAGCTTAGCCAGACTTTTCACAATAAATTAAACATATATCTAATATGTCTCCCATACTTTTCAAGTTCCAAATTCTGTTTCCATTCCTGAACCCCTGAATTCTTTCCTCCTCAGCATCAAGACCATGTGCTGAATATTTCATTGGGAATTCATGATCTTTTTTCCCAAACCACTTGTCCTGAGTTTCTTTCTTTCCTGTTCCAAATTACTACCACTCTGGAATAGGCCTCTTCTAGGCCTATAATTTCACAATGTTGGAATAGGGTCTGATTCATCTCTCTTTATTCCCTTATTTCAATAAAATTCCCAAGAGCTGCCACTTCTCCAGCTGAAACCCCCTGGGTTCTGAGTGGTATATATTTTTGTTGCAATGTCTGTCACTCCCTTCAGTTTTGCCAATGTTTGCCTCATATACTTGGGAGCTTCTTGATTGGGAGCATAAACATTTATGATTGTTATTTCTTCTTGGTTAATTGTCCCCTTTATTAGTATGTAGTGTCCTTCTTTGTCTCTTACTGTGTCTTTACATTGAAAGTCTATTTTTTTGAATTAGGATAGCTACTCCTGCTTTCTTTTGGTTACAGCTTACACGGAGCATATTTTTCCATCCTTTCACTTTCAACTTATTTGTGACCTTGGGTCTCATGTGAGTCTCTTATAAGCAGCATATGGCTGGATTGCATTTTAAATCCATTCTGCCAATTTTTATCTTTTAATTGGTGAGTTCAGTCTATTAACATTCAGAATTATTACTGAAAAGGCATTTCTTGAATCTGCCATCTTACCTTTGAATTGTAGTTGTCAGATCTCTATATTCTTTTTCCTCTTTCTCTTTTTATCCTTTAAGTTCTTAGTGGTACTCTTCAATTCTGTTCCACACCTCTCTCTACTGTCTTTTTTTTCAGCTGACAGAACTGCCCTTAGTATATATTGTAGGGCCAGTCTCTCTCTCTCTTTTTTTTTTTAATTTGCATATGGGCAGGAGGCACCAGGGATCAAACTCCAGACCTCCAGCATGGCAGGTTGGAGCTCTGCCTGCTGAGCCACGGCAGCCGCCCTCTACAGTCTTCTTGATCTTCTTTTTATCATTAGCCAACCCACTGATTTTATTTAGTACAGTTATATGAACATCTTTGATTAGTTGTTCAAAGGACAACACATCATTAGTTGTGTGTCCTTCCCTATTTTAATTTGGTCATTAGGCTGGGCTATAACTGTCTGCATCTTCATGTGCTTTGTGATTTTCTGTTGCCTTCAAGGAATGTAATTATCTTGATAGAGTTACTATCCTTGCCTCCATTACCCTGCCTGTGCACTCCTGAGGGCTCTAGGCCTCTTTGAAAGGGGCATATTATGCTGTTTGCACTCACTGGATGGTCTTCATTTGTCTACACCTCAATTCCTCAACTTTTGCAACCAGATCCTCCCTATATGGTGTAGAAGACCCTCTCAGGTCACTTAACCCTTGGAATTGATATACTGGTCATTTTTATGTCACTTCTCTAGTTGTTCCTTGAAGCTGGGGTGAACTTGACATATCCTATTCCACCATCTTCCTGGATGCCTCAGCATTTATATTTGATCCTCTATGGATTGTTCATACAGTTTAGGCTTAATTGGTATTTTAATTTACCTCAACATAATCGGTGCTAAATTTACCTCTAATTATTTTACATGAATCTATCCTACCATGGTTATTTCATTTATTACAGGATTTTACTTCTATTCAAGAAATTTCAATAGAGACTCCTGGGTTTATATATCTTGAGTTTGAGTCCTCGAAAATTTAGGAGAATTTGGGGGTATAAGATTCTTTAGTCTGATGTTCTTTCTTTCAGAGCAATATCTGAAATGTTTTGGTTTCTCCTGTCCTGAATTCCTACCTGAATTTCCACTTTGCATGTTAAATTTTAAACTTATTTTGTAATCATTTTCCCCCTTAAAATAGTAATTTCACCATTACATTCTTGTGCAGAATGTTTTGTATCTTTTTTAACTGGGACAAGTCATGCCCTTTGAAGTTATAGACATAACTATTTATTTAATTGTCTCTTTAAATATTGTTTTCTGTTCTATTTTTTTCTTTTTCAGAAACAACACTATTTTTAAATAATATATATTCTTTTTAATGTTACATTTGTCTCCACAGTTTCTATTTCTTTCCTCCATCTCTTTTCTGAGTTCAATGAGTTCACTTTTCATGATTATATAATCTCACCTTTAAATGCATATAGTTCTTTTTTTCTAGTTTATTTCAATTTAATTTTTAAAAATCATGGTATCATACATAAAACTTGTCATTTTAGCCTCTCTCAAACACAAAATTCAGTGGCATTCACTACATTTATGTTTCACTGCTACCAACATCATCCCTTACCAAAACAGAAATTTGGTACCTTTTGTTACTGTGGCACACCTTTTATAATTTATGAAAAATATGGACTGCTTCATGAATTTATGTGTCATCCTAATCATGCTAATCTTCTCCATATCACTCTAATTTTGGTGGGTCCTGCTGAAGCAAGCCATGAATTGGTTTTCTGATGAGGAGGACAAGTCCACTCAATGGGGAAAGAATAGCCTCTTTAGCAAAGATGCTGGGAAAAGACTGATAGTGGACACTATCTCACAGTGTATTTTAAAATAACTAAAAATGGATCAAAGACTTAAATGAAAGAACCCAAACTATAAAATTTTTGGAATAAAACCTGGGGAAGCATCTTCAGAACCGTGCATTACGTTGTGGTTTCTTAGAATTTACACCCAAAGCATGAGCAACAAAGTAAAAAATAGATGAATGAAACTTCATCAAAATTAAAAATGTTCATGCATCAAAGGACTTCATTATGAAAATCAAGGAGCAGCCTACAGAATGAGAGAAAATGTTTTGTAATCATGTATCTGATAAGGGTTTAATATCCAGTAAAAATAAAGAAATCTTACATCTCAATAACAAAAAAGACAAAAAATGGGCAAGAGTTCAATAGACATAGAAATGCACAGGAAAAGCAGCTCAACATCATTAGCCATTTGGGAATTGTAAGTCAAAACCACCATGTAATGCCATGTCACACCCAGTAGAATGGCTTCTATTTTAAACATGCATTTAGTTCTTCTTGATTAGTGGTTAGAGAGACTGTGCTTCTTTCTGTGTCTGAGACTATGGGGAATTACTTCAGAATGCTCATCTTTTCCTTGGATAATCTCCTTGTAGATATTCTTATGTTGTGTTTTATATTCTGTTCCTCCTCTGGGAATGGAGTCAAGCCATGCAGAGATCCACACTGGTTGTTTTTTGGTCATTTCCACCTAATTATATATATTTTTTGCTAGTGCTTAGTGTAGCCTGTGGGAATGTGGTGTAGTCCTGTGAATTGGATCAGGCCAGGACTTCTGTCAGGTTCATTTTAGTGTAAGCCTCTCCTCTGGCTGGCCATCACTTTTGCCACTGGGTCTCTGTCCACATTCCACAGCATCAGTTAGTCACTCTTCATAGCATCTCATGCATGGGAAGTGGCTGTTTATTTCATTGAAGATAAAGATTCCTCTTGATTTTTTCTTCTCTTTTGTTCAGTGAATGAGATAAATTGAAGTCTTCTCTGTGAATTATGTAATATTTTTCAAAAATCATATAAGGTTGGAAACTATTACAGTAAAGCTAGTTCCCAGTAGAACTTCCAGTTGCCTCTGGAATTGGGTGAAATTTATTTTGCTGTCAACTTAGTGTGTGGTGCTTCACTCTATCCCTGCTTGAAAGATGGGAGCAGTGGTGTCCTTCCTGTGGTTGCAGGTCGGAGGGGAGCTCTGAGTTTCTGTGACCTGTCCAGCACCCCACAGGGTGCCCACACCCCAGATGTGTTTCTGGAGGCTGCAGCAGCAGGTGCCCGCCTACATTTTTCATGCTGGGTGCTCATCTCTATAAAAATGTGCTTCAATTTCCACTTTCTCCTTTATGCCTATGGCAGCCAGTCATGAATAGGGAAAGAGCATTCCATTTTCTCTTGTGCACATGCAGAGCTATCAGTGAAGACTGCTAGTTTGAATTTATACTTCTGCTACTCAACAGATGGCATTATTTTCTGTCAAAGTCATTTCAACAAAAGTAGTTTCACAACTTAGATCTGTTTGAATTCATGTGAGGGGTGGTTTGCAAAGATTTCGAAATGAAAGTAAGACCTACCTAAAAAAGTCCATTTTCATTGTCAAATATTTAAGTGCATATTTATATATAGTTGCTCTAGTTTGCTATCTGCTGGAATGCAATATACCAGAAATGGAATGGCTTTTAAAAAGGGGAATTTAATAAGTTGCTAGTTTACAGTTCTAAGGCCGAGAAAATGTCCCAATTAAAGCAAGTCTATAGAAATGTCTAATCAAAGGCATCCAAGGAAAGATACTTTGGTTCAAGAAGGCCAATGAAGTTCAGGGTTTCCCTCTCAAGTGAAAAGACACATGGCGAACACAGTCAGGGCTTCTCTCTCAGCTGGAAGGGCACATGGCCAACATGACATCATCTGCTAGCTTTCTCTCCTGGTTCCCTGTTTTGTGAAGCTCCCTGGGAGGCATTTTCCTTCTTCACCTGCAATGGTCATTGACTGGTGGATTCTGCTTTGTGGTGCTGCAGCATTCTCTCTGAATCTTTGACTTTCTCCAAAATGTTCTCTCTTTTATAGGATTCCAGTAAACTAATCAAGACCCACCAAAAATGGGTGGAGACATGTCGTCACTTAATCCAACTTAACAACCACTCTTGATTAAATCACATCTCTAATTACAGTTTCAAACATATAGTACTGGAGAGGGATTAGAAGAAACAGCTGCCTTTACCAAATGGGATTAGGATTAAAACATGGCTTTTCTAGGGTACATACATCATTTCAAACCAGTGTAATAGTCTTACCTGTACTTCATTGGAAGAAAATGCCAATCTATGTCTTTTAATCCTTTCCTTAACTTAGAACCACGTTAACATTCTCTGGCTGTAAAACTTTGAAATTTATTTTGTAATCTTAACAGTTGAATATTACCAAAAATATCATAAGCATGACATTTTATCCGTCTATAATCTCATTAAACTTAATGAAGTCCACAGCAGCAATAAAAGCAATCCAAATAAACCTTGCACACTCAAGTGCAATTTCATATTCCCCATTTCAACTTAATAGTTCAGTATTTTCAGGGAATTGTTATAAAATGACTTTCTGTCTAGTGAGTTCAGTAGTGAAGACTATAATGGTATGCATGATTGTGGTCCACAGAGATTGTCTTCAAGTCCTGACACCTGATCCCAAGGTGCTTCTTGTATTTCCCAGCCCTGGCTTATTCAAGACTGGGTCCTCTTCAGGAACCTTACACTTTTTCAACCTGGGGCATTCTGAAATGGAGCAATCAATTCCTGGGCCAACTGGAAAATTATATCAATTTAAAGGTATTGGTTTCATTTCATGTAGTTCACACCTTGAAATCTACTTAACAAAATCTTTGGACTACCCATCCAAGTACTTGATATTTTTGGGTTAACTTTAGGCAAAACCAGATATTCCTGGATCTCAAGTACTTGATATTTCTGTGTTAACTTTAGGCAAAACCAGATATTCCTGGATCTCCTTCTTCTAAAAGCAATTTTTTAATTGTTTAAGTACTTGGATAATTTTAGGATAAGCCCAGAACATTAGGCAAGCCCTAGGAATTTAGAGATTTTTCTGCCTAATTTGTATTTGTTTTTCAGTGTTAATTAAAGTGATACATTTTTATGGACATTGTTATTTTCATCTGTATACTCCACATAAATGCTATGAATTTTATGAATTTCTCAAGTCCAAATAATGAATAACCATTCATTAAGATAAAGTTTTGCTGATCCTCACCTCTGGCAATTTCTGTTTTAACTGCAGGGATACAGAATGAATCATTTTTGCATCCCTCACCCCTACTACAAAGTAGGAAATGTTCAATTTTTTTTTTAATTTTAAGGGTATTTCAAAATTGAAAATGTGACTTCTTCAAACATTAGAAAAATGTCACTAATAACATTTTAATAGTTCTTTAATTTAGGGATTGGCATCATCTATGCTTCTGGAGAGATTACAGGATTATTGCAAAATGGAAATTAATTTTGCAGTCATTCAGAATTTGGAAAGTTAAAGGTGAAAGAGAGATTGTCCTGTAAACCTAGAACTTCTCTAATAAAGGAAAAAGTAAAAAAGAGGGGAAGATAAATGAAAAAATGGAGTCTGTTACTGAAGGAAACAGAAAAGCAGGGAAAAGTCAACCCAAGTTCCAACTAAGAAAAATGGAGGAAAGAGTGTGTAAGCACTTCGAGCAGATTTTTTTTTATTGAGACATCTTCACGCACATGCATTCTATACATGATATACAATCAAAGGCTCGCAATGTCATTAAATAGTTGTGTATTCATCACCATGATCATGTTTTACAACAACTGCATTAATCCAGAAAAAGAAATAAAAAGAAAAAGCAAAAACTCATGCATACCGGGCCATGGTGGCTCAGTAGGCACAGTTCTCACCTGCCATGCTGGAGACCCAGGTTTGTTTCCTGGTGACTGCCCATGCAAAACAAAAACAAAAACAAAAACAAAAAACTCATACATACCATACACCTTACCTGTCCCTTTGATTGACCACTAGTGTTTCTATCTACCCAACTTACTTTACACTTTGTCACCCCATTACTTATTTTTCAATCCATATTTTTTACTCATCTGTCCACTCCTTGGATAGAAGAAGCATCAGACACAAGGTTTTCACAATCACAGTCACACTGTAAATGTTATATCTTTATGCAATCATCTTCAAGAATCAAGGCTATTGGAACACAGCTCAAAAGTTTCAGATACTTCCCTCTAGCCACTCCAATACACCATAAACTAAAAAGGGATATCTATGTAATGCATAAGAATAATCTCCGAGGTAGCCTCTTGACTCTGTTTGAAATCTCTAAGCCACTGAAACTCCATTTTGTGTCATTTCTCCTTTCCCCCTTTTGGTCAAGAAGGCCTTCTCAATCCCATGATGCTGAGTACTGGCAAATCTGTCCCACATTGCTAGGGAGATTTACACCCCTGGGAGTCATGTCCCATGGAGAAGGGAGGGTAGTGAGTTGGCTTAGAGAGAGAGGCCCACATCTGAGCAACAAAAGAGGTTTTCTGGGGGTGACTCAGAGGCCTAATTTTAAGTAGTCTTAACCTATCCTTTGCAGGAATAAGTTTCATAGGATTTAGGGCTCAGTCTATTGATTTAGCTGTCCCCACTGCTTGAGAGAATATCAGGAATTCTCCAAATAGGCAAGTTGAACATCTCCTCCTTTATCCCCAGTTCCCCAAGGGGATTTTGCAAATACTTCTTTATTGACTGCCCAAATCCCTCTGGGATTTATCAGGGCCTCACACTAACCTGAGCAAACCAACAAAATCTCACACCCTATTCAAGATTCCATGTACTTATGGTGTTCAACTAAACTGACAATACACGTTAAATTAGGAAATGTACTACCCAAAATATAAATTTTGCATCAAATAAATATCTCTCCCTTTAGTCTCACATAGAAGTTGAAGTTTTAAAATATGGACGATATCTTTTACCCAGTCTTCTGGTATGCCTTACTCCTATCCAGATCAGCTTCATTCATATCTCTATTCAATGTCTGATCGCTTTTTTCACTCTTTCAACTGTTCCTGTATGTGGTACTGCTGACTTTCATAGCTTCAGAGCTCTAACTCTGAGTCTCAGGTATCATATAAATACCCAAAGTTTCTGGGAAAGACCAGGCTATATATAAACAGCTCAGTATCTCAGAATTTAGAAATAACAGTTATACTTCCTGAATAGGTGTGACTTCTGTAAGAACTTACAATCTAGGACCTTTACAATAAGCCCCAACCTGAAAACCCATGCTCTGGACTTAATTCACTGAATTTTTGTATTATAGTTAGTCCATTTGATTGACTCATGATATTATTTGTATTTTTGTTCCTGACACTTCATTCAACATACAGTCCTTAAGTTTCAGACACCTAGTTGCATGCCTCACAACTTCATTCCTTCTAGTGGCTGTTTGGTAGTCCATTGTATATGTACCATAGTTCCCCCTTCCACTCCTCAGTCATTGTACCCTTAGGTCACCTCCATTCATTGTGAATCATGAACATTGCTGAAACACCAGTGTGCAAATGTTCATTTGTGTCCCCATACCCAGTTCCTCCAGGTATACAGTGAGCAATGGGGTTTCAGGATCATATGGCAACCCCATCCCCAGCCTCCTGTGGAACTACCGCACTGCCCTCCAAAGGGCTGCACCTCTCATTTCCATTCTGACAGTGAATAAGTACATCTTTTTCTCTGCATTTTGTTTAACATTTGTTTCTCTCTGTTCATTTTTAAACACTTTTATTCACTCATCATATAATCCAACCTAAGTGTATAGACATGCCTTCACCAACCATATCTGAAGACATTTCCTTTTCTTCTGCACAGACTCCATACTCCTTTCCCAATTCCTCCACCTTTTTTTTTTTGCATGGGCAAACACCGGGAATCGAACCTGGGTCTCTGGGTCTCTGGCATGGCAGGCGAGAACTCTGTCTGCTGAGCCACCATGGCCTGCCCCCCCCGCCCCCACCTTTTGATGTTTAGTTTTAGCATAATGCCTTTGTGACATTCAGTGGAAGCATATTACAATGTTACTGTTGACTATAGACCCTAGCTTACATTGATTGTATTTTTTCCCATATACCATCTATTTTCAACACCCCACAATACTGAAATTCATTTGTTCTTCCTCATGCCAAAACATTTTTTAATTTGCACGTTTAACCAGCATCATTGTTCACTCTAGGCATTTCAAAATTACACTGTCTCACTGTTTATTCTCTATCTTTTCTTCTGGTTTCATACATGCTCCCAGCCCTTCTCCCTCTATCAAACTCATATTCAGCTTCATTCAGCATGCTTATATTATTGTGTTACAATCAGGTAGTATTGTGCTATCCATTTCTAAATTTTTACACAGTCCTCTTGCACAATCTGTCTACCTTCAGCACCAATAGTTCAATCTCTACCCTATTTCTATCTCCTGATAACCTGTGTTCTTAACTTACATTTTCCAAGTTCACTCATTAATTTTGTTCATATCAGTGAGACCTTACAGTATTTGTCCTTTTGTTTCTGGCTAATTTCACTGAGCAGATTTTATTGAGGTATTATGTTTTGTTCATTTTATACTAAAAAGGTATTAAAAACTCTAAATTGAAAAAGAATTGAAGGAATTTTTTCCTTCCAAAATATTTTCTTTCATTCTTTGTTTACTGTCCACAAAACTGAAAGCGTCATGTAACTCTGTTAATCAAGCACGAGCCCCTGCTATTCCTAGAGGTGAGGGAAAGTTTTATTTTCTCATGGTAAAGAGATGGACTTTTAATTCCAGGATGGCTCCAGTGCAGACACAAAAGGAAGTAGGCATCTTCTTTTATTTCAGGTTTTCCCCTTAATATTTTTATTGAGATAAAAAAATATATATATATACAACGAGTTACACAATTTGATGAATTTTTAAAAGGCACACACCCCTTAACCACCACCACAATCAAGATATAGAACATTTTCATCACCCTAAAATGTTACTTGTGCCATTCCCTGGAAAATGTAACGGTGGTTTGTATCACCCTAGGTTCATTGTTGCCTGTTGGGGGCCTTCATATAGAAGAAATTAAATGGCATTTACTCCATTTTCCCTGGATTCTTTTGACTCCATATGATTTTTCCACAACCAATCTATGTCATGACTGTCAGTAGCTATCTTTACATTTTTTTGCACAATATTGGTCTATTGTACGATATACTATTATTTGTATGTTCATTCTCATGATTAAAAAATCTGACATGTTTACATTTTTTCCAATTTTTACTAGTAATAAAGTTATTTATAATATTTCTTTATTATCCTTTTAAAAATTTGTAATATCTGTAGTGCTATCACCTCTTTCAATCAAGATATTTTAAGTTTAATTTCTAATTTAACACTTCATCATTCTTGTTAGAAGATATCAATTTACTAGTTGTTTCAAAGAACCAAATTTTGACTTAGTTGATTTACTTTATTTTTTACCGTTTTCTATTTTATTGGTTTCTGTTTTTGTTATTACCATTTTCTTCGTTCCAGTATTTTAAGGTGGAGGTTTACATCTTGGGTTTGCAAACTATGCTCCTTGAGCAAAATCTGGCCATCTGTTTGTTTTCGTATGGCCCATAAGCTAAGAATGATTTTACATTTTCAAATGCTTGAAAAAATTCAAAAGAAGGGTAATATTTCATGATGTGAAAATTATATGAAATTCAAATTTTGGCATCCATAAATACAATTTTCTTGTAACACAGCCTCACCCACTCATCTAAGTGTTGTTTCTGGCTGGTCTTGTGCTTCAGTGGCAGCATTGAGGCAGAGTTGAGGCAAAATAGATTAGTTGTGACAGAAACCTCATGGCCTGCAAACCTTAACATATTTACCATTTGGCCCTTTACAGAAAAGTTTGTTGATCCCTAGATTAGAGTATTGATTTTAAGCATTTCTTCTTTTCTAATGAAAGCATTAACTTTATAAATTTCACTCTGAGCACCACATTAGTTCTATCCCCAATTTTAATATGCATTTTCATTATCATCAATTTGAAATATATAAGATTTTTCCTTTTGATTTCTTCTTTGACCCATGGGTTATTTAGAAGATATGTATGTGTGTGTTAATTTTCTAATGTATTGGGCTTTTATAATCCTCTATTATTACTGATACATATATTAATTCCTTTGTACTCAGCATACTTTGTATTATTTCAATCTTCTGAAAATTATTGAGACTTGTTTTCTTGCCCAGCGTATGGTGGCTGGTGACAATTTTGTCTGTTTCTTGGTGACTATTCTATGTCTGTTAAAGAATGCATGTACTGCACTTTTTGCATGAAGTGTTCTATACATTTCAGTTAGGTCAAGGCAACTGATAATGTTGCTCTTATTTTTCATAACTTTACTGAGTTTTGTCCAGTTGTTCTATAAGTTACTGAGACACAGCTGTACAGTTACCAACTGTGTTTATGGATTTGTCTAGTTCCTTTTCAGTTCTGGCAGTTTTTGCTTCACACATGTTGAAGTACCATTACTAGGTACATACCATTTTAGATTGGTTGGTTCTTCTGATGAAGTCATATCTTCACCATTAAATATCTATCTATCTCTGGTAATACAGCTTGTATTGAAGTCTATTTTATCTGAGATTAGCATTAAACTGCAGCTTTCTTTCTTTTTTTCAATTTTTTAGTAAATTTAATAAACTCCACAAAATAATGGCAGATGCATTGAAATATTTACATAATTCAAATTTTAAATCTCTCTCGTTCAAAAAAAAAGAGATAAAAATAAGATTCTGCTGTAAAGGCAGCACTACAACCTCTTTCCTGAAATGGATCAGTAAAATAAGAGATATTATATAATGAGAGGAACTAATTCACACTTGAGAGGTATTCCTATTCTGCTAAGAGAATATGCCCCTTTGTAAGCTATATAAATTAGGCAATGAAAATGATAGTTTCTACATTTTTAGAGCTCTGTTTAAAGTTCTAAATCCAACTCTTACTTGAAGAGAGAAACTGATTTTGGTACTCACAAAGAGTACAGTTATAATGGAAAGATAATTAACTCTATATTTCACTTTTTTTTGCTTTTGAAATTTTGGGCCAGAGACAACTTGATGACATTTCTGGCCCAAACAGTTATGTTTACACAAGATACAAATTTTTTATATCTGACTAGAAATTTTGGTTTTGTGTTATTGGTATTTCAATTTTCTGAGTCCCTTTCATTTCCAAGGAAGGTTCAGTGAGAAGACGGCATGTGAAAATGGTTCATGGAAAATTCAATCATGCATGAGCATCAGCATACATACGTCTTCACCTGCCTTCGCCGTTACCCCCACCGAGGCTAGGCCTTTACACGACATGGTCTGAGAACAGTCTTCATGCATTTAGTCGGATTTTTTTTTTTAACAGTAGGAGTTTTGTAAAATGGAAAAAGCACAGTCCCTTAAAATCAAAACTTCTGGATAGTATAGTGCAACACTTCATATCTGTCTGTTCAGTGTGTTGTCCTCACACCAGTTCGGAAGCTTGGTTCAGGCTTTCATGACTCAGGTCCTGAGATTTCAGTTACACCTTCTCTAGCACAATCTTATTTTCCCAAATCCCATGGAAATGATAAACATCAACTTTGGAACTAGGTATTTTTTACTTATCTGTCATCAACAAATTTCCTCTAATTCAGGTGATTTCTCATTTAATATAAATTAGACCTTTCCAAGAATTTTCAAACGACATCAATGTCTTTTATGTTCAAGTAGTTCAAAATCTTTTGGTATACTCATCTTTAGACTGAAACTGTATAATAGAGACAGTAAAGAACTACCGTCTATTGAAATTCATTTTAATACAGTTTCATGGCTCCGTATTTCAAATAGAAATCTTTCAGGTACCTTATATAGTACATACCCCTGAGATGCACACCACATTTATATAACTTAAACACAAATGCTGGCTTGAGAGAGGAATGGAAGTATAGTATAGCACATTTTATTTTTTTAAAGCACATACAGGAGACCAGGTGATTGGGGAAAGAAGCATATTCATTTAATTTCAGTGCCATCATGACATCTATTTTGCCCCTAAGGAATAATTAATGTTTGTATTTCTCTATGTCCAGAATAGGCAAATCTATAGTCAGAAAGCAGATTAGAGGTTGCCAGGGTCTGGGAGAGGAGAGGAGGGAAGACTGACTCGTTAATGGGTGTGGTGTTTCCTTTTGGATTGATGAAAGGGTTCTGGAACTGGAGGTGGTTGCACAACATTTGGAATACACTAAATGCCACTGAATTGCACACTTAAAACTGATTAAAATGGTAGATTTTATGTTACATGTTAAAGGATAGAGGAAATTGACCTAAATGATGGAGAAAATATGAACTGAGATAAAGGTGCTTTGTGGGCATTCCATCATGCGAGGCCTGCCTGGCATGGGTGCGCATTGACTCACGCGGCTGTTCCTGTGCGCCCAGAGCATGTGGTCGCTGACCGTGGGTTCTGCAGTACCAGGCTCAGCAGGCTGTGTTTCTTGCAGGGAAGCCTGAGAATCACGCCCTGAACAAGTCTTTGGGGGCCTTCACAGGGGAGGGTGCTCGAAGCCCCACGGAAGGACCGTGTGAAGCCTGGGCTGGGAGGTCTCAGCAGCGATGTGTCCATGGGAAATTAGTCATTCCTACTTTGCTGGATGGCGGCTGGAGTCCACTTGTCCTTTCCAGGAAAAGGTCTCTGTGAATCTGTCCTCCTCGCTTGTGTAGGAAACTCGCCCTAACCATCTGCCCATTCCTCCAGCCCCTCCTTTTTATTATTATTATTTTGTTGTGGTAAGATATAAAACTCAAAATTCCCATTTTAACAACTCTCAAGTGTGCAGTTCATTGGTGTTAATTACATTCGTCTCTCAAGGGTACCTGGGTTTCTTCTACCTTTTGGCTATTGTAAATACTGCTGCAATAAGCATTGTCATACAAGCATCTGTTCAAACCTCTGCTTTCAAATCATTTTAGCTGTATATCTAGAAGGGGCATTGCCAGGCCATATGGCAATTCTATGTTTACATTTCTAACATCACCAGAAAGTAGCTGCACCATATTACATTCCCACCAACAATGCATAAAGGCTCCAATCTGCATCCACCAACATTTGTTATTTTCCAGTTTTTAAATAATAGCTATCCCAGGGGGTATAAAGTACTGTCTGGTTATCATTTTGATTTGCATCATTTCTCTGATGACCAGTGACGTTGAGCATCTTTTCATGTGCTATTGGCCATTTGTATCTCTCCTTTGGAGAAATATCTATTCAAGTCTTTTGTCTATTTTTAATTGGGTTATTTGTCTTTTTGGTTATAGCAGTTCTTTATATAATTTGGATATTATTTCATATTATTTTTAAATTGGGAAATGTATTTAGAGTCAGGGGAGTGGTCCACAGGAAGAGTCCCCTGGTTCAGTGAGGTTGGAGAGCTGGGACTGGAGAACTCCTGTGTCCAAGACTGGATGATGCAGCCACTGCATAGAGTGGAATGCCCTGGGCCCCTCGACCAGTTCCCACCCATGACAAACCCCCGTCCCAGGCCCTTTTCACTGCAAGTCACCCATGGCTACAACCTGGCGCTTTCTGCTCCCTTCCCACAGCCAAGGCTTATCCAGGTTTGCACAGAGGAAGGCCTTTGTGACAGGGAGGTGCCTCCTTGAATCTGCGACTGCACCTTGGTGTAAGCCATGGGAGGGAGGAGGCCCTGGGAACCAGTGAGGGAGCACAGCAGGAGGGAGTAGAGCAGAGGCAGATTCTAATTTTGAGCTCTGGAGGGCCACAGAACATGCACATGGCACAGGAGCAGTGGCTTTGCGAAGTCCACGTGTCTCCAGGCCCCCAGCACCCAGGGAGCACTATCCTGAGCATTTACACTTAGCATTGTCCAACTTTGAAATAAAACATTTCACCATACCTCATGGATTCCTAAACAATGTATTGTTTAATATTGCATATTTCAAAACTCTTGTAAATGAGCTAATACCGTGTATGTGCAGTCATCTGCAACTTGCTTTTTTTTGGCGTGAGCAGGCTCTGGGAATTGAATTCGGGTCCCGGGCATGGCAGATGAGAATTCTGCCACTGAGCCACCGTTGCACTGCCCGGCAACTTGTTTTTTTATCATTCAACTGTAAAATTCTTTGGCTGACCCACATTAATTTATGGAGCTTAATAATTCTGTTTTACAGCTGTATAGTAATCCAGGATATGGATATATCACAATGTATTGATCTGTCCTTACCCCTGGACGTCTGGGTATTACCAAGTTTTGCCCCTAAGAGCAGAGCTGCCTGGAGCATTCTCATGTAAATCAGCACAGGTGTGCAGCAGACCCTCCGGGAGAACACACCGATGCAGGCCATCTGGCTAACATGCCTTCCTGTCGTGGCCTCCCTGCTTCTCCCCCAAACCCAGGAATATGCTCCATATTTAGCAATGGAATGGAAGGATGCTTAAACATTTCACCCCATTGTATTGGTTTCACACTACAATTAGAGCTTTTGTATCTTTGTTCATGAGTGAAATTGGACTATGGTTTTCATCTTTGGCCATCTTTGGCAATGCTTTGTCGAGAGTTGCAATCAGGCTCTTCTGGTTGCATACAATCTACTGAGGAGTATGTTGTCTTTTTCTGTGTATCTGAAAGGTTTGGGAAAGGGGATGGTGCTTGTTACTCTGTTATACTAACAAAAAGCTCTCTAATACAAACTTATATTCCATACAGGGTGTGATGGTTAGGTTCTGGTGTCAACTTGGTCAAATGATTATGCACAGTTGTCTGGTCAGGCAAGGGCTGGCCTGACTGCTGCTGCAGGGATACTTTATGGCTGGTTGATGAAGTGGAAGGCTGGTGTATTAATTCATCAGGCAGTTGATTGCATCTCTAGCTGACTACATCTGAGATAAACCAAGGAGCATCTTCCACGATGAGATAATCCAATCAGTTGAAGGTTTTAAAGGAAGAAGAGAGACTTTTTCACTACTTCTGACAGCAAGCCTCTCCTGTGGAGTTCATCCAGACCCTTCATCATAACCTTCAGCTTCACAGCATGCCCTTTGGATTTGGGACTCTTCCATTCCCACCAGTCTCTCAGACAGGGGAAGGAAAGAGCCTCTAATGTAAGCCCAAAATTGGCATCAAGTCCTTATTTCAGTAATAACAAGTCTAAACAGATAATGACCAAGTTCACTGGAATGTAAAACATAATCAAAAGTGGGAACTGCCAGCAGAAAATTTAAATTAGTTAGACTGCTTGGATAGGCTGTAACCTCTAGAGTATCCAATAAGTGGAGAAATTTCCTGCTTGCTAAGCTTAGGAAATAAATGCTACCACTTTCTGGCACTCAGTGTGCCAGCCAACTCATTTTGGTTACATGCCTTTTCTTGCAAGATTGTGAATAAATTCTTTTTTCCTCCATAATCAGGTGGGTATTTATTCTTTCAAGTACAGCTTTCTTTCTAACATGCAAACATGCACACGTGTGCATCCACGGCTGCAGGCCCACTGCATGCCCCACAGGGTCATGTCTCCTGGCACACTGGCCTCTGCCTGCCCCCATGGTTCAAAGGTATAGTTAACTCCATGTCCAGGAGACCTCTTTCTGCATCTTCTTCAGAATTGTAGAGTACGTGATTAAGTTGCAAAGGTACTTCCCACATCTGTATGTAAGACCTTTTCTTGCCATACTTCCCTTCTCAGGGCTTAGCTTGGGGTTTCTTACCTGGGCAGGTGAGAGCTCACTGCCAGCTCCCTGAAGGATGGCTGGTGAATGCGAACTGAATTTAGGATTGTCATATTTGGACCAGCTAAGAAGAAAAGGAAATTCAACAGGAGTTGAATTCAACTTAATAAGCTAAATTTCTCAACTCGTTTCCAAAATCCCACTGTAATTATTTTGAAGTTCAAGTTGTCAAAAGCTAAGTCATTGTATACTCATTGCAAGACCACTTAAACTATACTCAGTGAGAAGATTTTCTTTGGGTTGTTAACTTAAAACAAAACAAAACAAAACAAAATTAAAGTTGAAAAGCAAATATTTTACATTTTGTCAGTACAAATTAATTAATTGAAGATTTATATAAAATATTTTATTTCCTAAAGATTCAATAACATTTTTTAAATTTTCATTGTCACTTTACCAATTTTGCCCTAACTCTAAAATGTTTTCCTTAATACTTAGCAATACTCTAGATAGATTATCTTTTTTAATATTCTCAAACGGAACTGTAAATACTATTAATAGCTTCTTTTTTATTACTCTCATTAAAAACCAATGAATGTAACTGTGAATTAATCTGGCTAATTTCTAGAGAAATTAACTCAGTTTCAAGAGTTTTGCAATAATAATATAACACTCATAAGGAACTCAAATAGAAATACAGTCTAAAATCTAATTTTATTATTATTATTATTATTATTTTGCATGGGCAGATACCGAGAATCGAACCTGGGTCTCCAGCATGGCAGGCAAGAACTCTGCCTGCTGAGCCACTGTGGCCCACCCTAAAATCTAATTTTCATAGAAAAAATTAAAGCTCCTACCATGCAAGAAAGGACTTTGGAAGAAGATGTGATTATCATCACCCTCATTGTTAGCTCCACATATTTTTTGTATATCTATTATAAGCAAAGGTCTTTTGGGAAAACAAAACTTCCAAATTGTTTCTATCTAGAGTTTATTGTTTGTGGCAATAAACTGTGGATCTGTGAAGTGAAGTTTCCAAGAACACAGTCATCAATGAAAGGCTGGAGTTGAGAGGAGAGTTGAGGTTCCTGGCTCCCAGAAAAGCTTACCCCACAAACCACCTTCTCCAACATGGTCCCTTTTAGGGGGATTCGTTTTAATCTTTTAAATAAATCCTGTACCTAACTGGTACCTTGCCATGTTTGATTTAGAACATGAGAATTTGCTATCATTTGCTTTAGCCAAATGCAATTATATTTTTCAGAACTATTTCTTAACCTCCTTTTCATAGTCAGTGTGGGGAAATTATAAGCAAAACAAAAACAAGGTAATTACTTAGCAAAGCAGTAAGTATTTGGACTCCATTAGATTAACAAATTGCATTGTCATCGCTTCTAAGTTAGCTTTTGTATCACAAATTAATTTCTAAATGGGGTTTAAGAGTTATGTACATGCACCTAAATTCTTATTTTTGTTTCTTTACATATTGAACATTCTTAAAACTTTCAGAGAATTGAGGATCAAAATATTTTTCTGGGGTGGGCCACGGTGGCTCAGCAGGGAGATTTCTCACCTGCCATGCCAGAGACCCGGGTTCAATTCCTGTTGCCTCCCCATGCAAAAAAAAAAAAGTTCTTCTGAAAGCAATGTACCAAGCCAACCTGATTCCCCGATATTGCAAGCTAATGTTATTTTGCCATCAAGTAGGTTTACCCTACTTCTTTGAAAGTGGGTAATGTTTATAAAATGTTACCAAGATCTAAGTGCATTCAAAGCATTAAACCCCAACTGTATGTTGTGCTTGTCTGCCAAGGCCCAACTCAGATGCCACCAGAAAGAATCCTCACCTCCACTTCTCTCCCCAACCCCTCTTTTCTGCTGACAGAATTCCATTTTGCCTTTCTTGGGATCTCCTTATGTTCTATGTACATTTTAAATGTTGTCTTCCCAGGGACCATCCTCACCCCAAACACAGCCTTCCCATGGCTTTCCCACATCTAACTCACCACGTGTCCAGTGTCTACTTGGTGCTCCCTCTGGCCAGTATCTGGAGTACGTGAAGGCTGAGGGCTGGACCAGTGATTTCCCCCTTGGCACCTAGGGTGGCACCAGCTCCCTGCAGGCTCTGTGAATGTGGTAAAGGAGTGAAGGTTTCCTTTATCTTCAGTTCCTACTACCAAGCCTGTGCAATAAAATAAGGAATTGTTTTCTCATTTTTTTGTTCTAATGCTTAAGAAGGGGCTGGCCCATATCCATAGTCAATTAGTATTTGTTGAATGAGCAAATAAAACTCCAGTCATTTACAAGGGAATCAAATGTATATTATAATTGCTATAATTTATTTTACATAAATGTTATCAGTATATATATAACATATGATATGTTTGTTACAATATATTTCCTTAAATATTAGCTCAATGAGTTTGGATTCAGGGTGTACTTTTGGAAATTCTAGCACAAAACTGAGCCAACTCCTAACACGTATGCTATTGCTCACGTGGATGGCAACAGCGTAGTGGCAGAGCCCAGGTGTGGGATTAGAGGGAGAGGATGCTGGCACTGCTTCCTCCTTTCCAATGACAGGGGAAAGGGGCAACCTCTTGCATCCCCCTCACACCTCCCCTTATGCCCTCCGCCCTCCAGAATGTCTACACATATTTGAGTAACGAGTGTACCCAGTTTCTACCCAGAAGCAAGATCAGCCCTTAAAGAAACTGTTGTTTAATTTTATTTTAAATTAATACATTTTAAATTTGGACTATTATTTTACTCTTTCTATATGTTTCTCTCCATATATGTGTTTTGTTTTTTTTTTTAAGCAATTGAGTTTTTTTTTTTTTGCTACAACAGGGAAGAGAAAATACTGCATGGGTCTTAACACCTAACATCAAGTGTGTTCTTGAACAGCAAGCATCTTCATGTGAACAGTTTATGAATTACTATTTTCAACACCCTGCAATATTGACATTCCTTTGTTCTTCCTCATGCAAAAACATTTTAAAATTTGTACATTTAGTCACTATCATTATACATTCTAAGCATTTCTAGATTATACCATCTCAGTCTTTATTGCCTATCTTTCCTTCTGATATCCTTTGTGTCCCCAGGCCTCCTCCCTCTTTCATTCTCAAATTCAGCTTGATTCAGTGTTCTAATATTATTGTATTACAGTTAGTTAGTATTGTGTTATCCATTTCTGAATTTTTACAATCAGTACTTTTGCACAATATGTATCCCTTCAGCTCCAATTACTCTATATCTACCCTATTTCTATCTTCTGAAGGTCTCTGTTACCAACTGAAATTCTCCAAGTTCATTCACTAATGTCAGTTCAAATCAGTGAGACCATACAGCATTTTCCTTTTATTTCTGGCTAATCTCACTCAGCATAAAGTCCTAAAGGTCCATCCATGTTGTTACATGCTTCATAATTTTATTCTGCCTTACAGCTGCATAATATTCCATCATATGTATATACCACAGCTTGTTTAACCACTCATCTGTTGATAGACGTTTTGGCTGTTTCCATCTCTTTGCAGTTGTAAATAATGCTGTTATAAACATTGGTGTGCAAATGTCTGTTTGTGTCCTTGTCCTCATGTCCTCTGAGTAGATACCTAGCAATGGTATTGCCAGATCATATGGTAATTCTATACTTAGCTTCCTGAGGAACCAGTAAACTGCCTTCTAAGTGGTTGTACCATTTGACATTCCCACCAACAGTAGATAAGTGTGCCTCTTTCTCCATATCTTCTCTGGCACTTGTCATTTTCAGTTTTATTGATAATGGCCATTCTGGTGGGTGTGAGATGGTATATCATTGTGGCTTTGATTTGCATTTCCCTAATAGCATCCTTTCATGTGCCTTTTGGCCATTTATATTTCTTCTTCTGAGAAGTGTCTGTTCATGTCTTTTGCCCATTTTGTAATTGGGTTGTCTGTCTTTTTGTTGTTGAGTTGAACAATCTCTTTATATATTCTGGATACTAGACCCTTTATCTGATATGTCATTTCCAAATATTGTCTCCCATTGTGTAGGTTGTCTTTTTACTTTCTTGATGAAGTTCTTTGATGCAAAAAAGTGTTTAATTTTGAGGAGTTACCATTTCTTTCTTTCTTCAATGTTTGTACTTTGGGTGTAAGCTCTAGGAAACTGCCTCCTATAGGATTTATAAGATATTTCCCTACATTTTCTTCTAAAAGTTTTATGGTCTTAGATTTTGAGTTAATTTTTGTATAGGGTGTGAGATATGGATCCTATTTCATTCTTTTGCATGTGGATATCCAGTTCTCTAGGCACCATTTATTGAAGAGACTGCTCTGTCCCAGGTGAGTTGGCTTGACCGCCTTATCAAAGGTCAATTGTCCAAAGATGAGAGGGTCTATATCTGAACACTCTATTCGATTCCATTGGTTGGTATATCTATCGTTATGCCAGTACCAAGCTGTTTTGACTACTGGAGCTTCACAATATACCTTAAAGTCAGGTAGTGTAAGACCTCCAACTTCATTTTTCTTTCTCAGGATATTTTTAGCTATTTGGGGCACCCTGCCCTTCCAGATAAATTTGGTTACTGGTTTTTCTATTTCTGAAAAGCAAGTTCTTGGGATTTTAATTGGTATTGCATTGAATCTGTTAGTCAACTTAGGTAGAATTGATATCTTAACTATATTTAGTCTTTCAATCCATGAACACAGTATGCCCTTCCATTTATTTAGGTCTTCTGTGATTTTTTTAAGTAATTTATTATAGTTTTCTTTGTATAGGTCTTTTGTATATTTAGTTAAATTTATTCCTAAATATTTTATTCTTTTAGTTGCAATTGTAAATGGAATTGTTTTCTTGATTTCCCCCTCATACTGTTCATAACTAGAGTATAGAAACACTACAGATTTTTGGGTGTTGATCTTATAACACTTTGCTGTGCTCATTTATTAGCTCTAGTAGTTTTGCTGTGGATTTTTCAGGGTTTCCAACGTATAGTATCATATCTTCTGCAAACAGTGAGTTTTACTTCTTCCTTTCCAATTTTGATGACTTGTATTGCTTTTTCTTGTCTAATTGCTCTGGCTACAACTTCCAACACAATGTTGAATAATAATGGTGATAGTGGACATACTTGTCTTGTTTCTGATCTTAGGGGGAAAGTTTTCAGTTTTTCCCCATTGATGATGATGTTACCTGTGGGTTTTTCATATATTCCCTTTATCATTTTGAGGAAGTTCCCTTCTATTCCTATCCTTTGAAGTGTTTTCAACAAGAAAAGATGTTGAATTTTGTCAAATGCCTTTTCTGCATCAGTCGAGATTATCATGTGGTTTTTCTGCCTTGATTTGTTGATATGGTGTATTATATTAATTGATTTTCTTATGTTGAACCATCCTTGCATACCTGGGATGAATTCTACTTGGTCATGGTGTATAATTCTTTTAATGTGCTGCTGGATTTGATTTGCAAGAATTTTGTTGAGGATTTTTGCATCTATGTTCATTAGAGAGACTGGTCTGTAGTTTTTTCTTGTAATATCTTTGTTTGGCTTTGATATGGGGGTGAAGTTGGCTTCATAGAATGAATTAGGTAGCTTTCCCTCCTCTTCAATTTTTTTGAAGAGTTTGAGCATGATTGGTACTAAATCTTTGTTGAATGTTTGGTAGAATTCACATGTGAAGCCATCTGGTCTTGGACTTTTCTTTTTGGGGAGCTTCTTAATGACTAATTCAATTTCTTTACTTGTGATTGGTTTGGTGAGGTCGTCTATTTCTTCTCAAGTCAATGTTGGTTGTTCCTGCCTTTCTAGGAAGTTGTCCATTTCATCTACATTGTCTAGTTTATTAGCATAAAGTTGTTCATTGCATCCTCTCATTATCTCCTTTATTTCTGTGGGGTCAGTGGTTATATCTCCTCTTCCATTTCTGATCTTATTTATTTGCATACTCTCTCTTCTTTTTGTCAACCTTGCTAAGGGTCCATCATTCTTATTGATTTTCTCCTAGAACCAACTTCTGGTTTTGTTGATTTTCTTCATTGTTTTCATGCTCTCAATTTCATTTATTTCTGCTCTAATTTTCATTATTTTTTTTCCTTTTGCTGGCTTTGGGGTTAGTTTGCTGTTCTTTCTCTAGTTCTTTCAAGTGGATTGTTAATTCCTCAATTTTTGCTCTTTCTTCTTTTTTGATATAGGCATTTAGGGCAATAAATTTCCCTCTTAGCACTACCTTTGCTGCATCCCATAAGTTTTGATATGTGTGTTTTCATTTTCATTTGCTCGAAATATTTACTGATTTTTCTCATAATTTCTTCCTTGACCCACTGGTTGTTTAAGAGTGTGTTGTTGAGCCTCCCTATATTTGTGAATTTTCTGGCACTCTGCCTATTATTGATTTCCAACTTCATTCCTTTATGATCTGAGAAAATGTTTTGTATAATTTCAATCTTTTAAAATTTATTGAGACTTGCTTTGTGAACCAGCATATGGTTTATCTTTGAGAATGGTCCATAAGTAATTGAGAAAAAGGTGTATCCTGTTGTTGTGGGGTGTAATGTTCTATAAATGTCTGTTAAGGCTAGCTCATTTATTCTATTATTCAAATTCTCTGTTTCCTTATTGGTCCTTCATCTAGATGTTCTGTCCATTGATGAGAGTAGGGAATGGAAGTCTCTAATTATTATGGCAGATGTGTCTAATTCTTTTTTCAGTGTTTGCCTCATGTATTTTGGAGCATTCTGGCTCAGTGCATAAATATTTATGATTATTATGTCTTCTTGTTGAGTTGTCCCTTTTATTAATACATAGTGCCCTTCTTTGTCTCTTTTAACTGTTTTATATTTGAAGTCTAATTTGTTGGATATTAGTGTAGCTACTCTTGATTTTTTCTGATTGTTATTTGCATGAAATATCTTTTTCCAACCTTTCACTTTCAACCTATGCTTATCCTTGGGTCTGAGATGGGTTTCCTGTTGACAGCATATAAATGGGTCCTGTTTTGTAATCCATTCTGACAGGCTATGTCTTTTGATTGGGGAGTTTAATCCATTAACATTTAGTGTTATTACTGTATGGGCAGCACTTTCTTCTACCATTTTGCCTTTGGGATTTTATATGTCATATCTTTTCTTTTTTTTATCTTTACTGATAGTCTTCATTTCTACACTCTTCTCCACACCTCTCTCTCCTGTCTTTTCCTATCTGTCTCTAGTGATCCCTTTAGTATTTCTTGCAGAGCTGGTCTCTTGATCACAAATTCTCTTAGTGATGTATTGTCTGAAAATGTTTTAATTTCCCCCTCATTTTTGAAGGACAATTTTGCTGGATATAAAATTCTTGGTTGGCAGATTTCTCTTTTAGCAACTTAAATATATCATCCCACTGTCTTCTCACCTCCATGGTTTCTGCTGAGAAATCTATGCATAGTCTTATTGGGCTTCCCTTGTATGTGATGGATTACTTTTCTCTTGCTGCTTTCAAGATTCTCTCTTTCTCTTTGACATTCTGATTAGTAAATGTCTTAGAGTATGTCTATTTGGACATATTCTGTTTGGGGTGTGCTGTAATTTTAAGTTTTTCATAAGAGATGGGAAATTTTCAGTGATAATTTTCTCCACTAGTTTTTCTCCTCCTTTTTCCTTCTGTTCTCCTTCTGGGACACCCACAACACATATATTCATGCTCTTCATGTTGTCATCCAATTCCCTGAGTCCCTGCTTATATTTTTCCATATATTTTCTTTTGCTTGTCGAATTTCAGATGTCCTGTCCTCCAGTTCACTAACTCTATCTTCTACCTCTTGAAATCTAACATTGTAGGTTTCCATTGTTTTTTCATCTCTTCTATCATGCCTTTCATTCCCATAAGTTCTGTGATTTGTTTTTCAGATTTTTTATATCTTCTTTTTGTTCATTCCTTGCCTTCTTTATATCCTCCCTCAATTCACTGATTTGATGCTTGGTGAGGTTTTCCATGTCTGTTCGAACATTCTGAATTAATTGTTTCAACTCCTGTATCTCATTTGAATTGTTGGTTTGTTCCTTTGACTGGGCCATATCTTCAATTTTCCTAGTATGATTTGTTATTTTTTGCTGCTGTCTAGGCATTTAATTACCTTAATTAGTTTATTCTGGATATTGTTTTCACTTTTTTTACTAGGATTTTCTTGCTAGATGACCTTGTCATCCATCTGTTCTTTGACATTCAGTTCAGCTAATTCTAGATCTCTAGCTTAGGTTTCATTTAAAAGATCTGAATTTTTTAGTTCTTGTTTTCTTGTGTCTTGCCCTGCCTGTATGGTGCCCTTTTTTCCACCCTTCAGAGGGTCTACTTAGGTATTACAGACCCCAGCCAGATTTTCCCAGACCAAACTGGCCTCCTCTCTGGAGGAAAGAGTCACCTATAACAGTTTTCCCTGAGGGTAGATCCAAAGGTTGAAAGACTTTCCTATGAAGCCTCTAGACTCTGTGTTTGCCTATCCTGCCCAGCATGTGGCACTTGTCTGCCTTCAGGTCCCACCAGCATAAGGTGATGTGGTACCTTTAATTAACTTCAGTGGACTCTCCTTGCTGGGGGAGTGGTTGACACAGAGGAGAGGTTGTAGGCTGGCTTTAAATCGCTTCACTTTCTGAATTCCTTGAAGGAGGGATTCCACCAGAGCTGGGCCCCACCCCTCTCCTGAGGAAGGCACAGACTCCAGACAAACACTCAAACAAGCTTAATTCTGCCTATGCCTGGGGCAGTTGGAGCCTGAGAAGCCCTGCCGCTGTATCCAAAGAGTAGTCAAGCCATAGAAACACAGCTACCTAAAAGAAAAAGAAAAATCTATTTCAGAGCAGGACCCTCATTCCTGAGGTTTGCCAATCAAGAGCTTAAGTTGGTATGTTGCTTTGTGTATTTCCAGGTCCTGTGTGACCCTTCCTTTCCTTCAGGGCCCAGACCCTTTCAAATATTATGTGACATCTGATCCAAAACATCTCTGTTTTATTTATTTTTCTTTTTCTGTCAACCCTGCCCCCTCAGCACTGGGGCAAAACCCAGCAACCTCAGCTTTTACTCAAAGTTCAGCTGAGCTGGGGGCCTATTTTTAATAGTTAGAATTTGTTAATTCCACAATTGGAGCTTGGTTACACTCAGCCCCTGCTGCTAGTAAAGTCTCTTTCCTTTCACCTCTGGGAAGCAGAGGGGTACCAACCAACACAGCTTGGAGAATTCACAGTTCTGGGTGGGCTCGCAGCTGGTCCAGCTTGTCCAGGTTGGCGTACACTGTGTGTCGGTCACTGATGTGGCCCCAGCAGTTGTTCTGTACTATTCCTGGCTATTTATTAGCTGCTCTGGAGGATGAACTAAATCCCGCATCTCACTAAGCCGCCATCTTGGCCACACACCCTGAACTTTAAATTCTTGAGGAAAACAGACATTTCCTCCTGACAACCTCTTCACATTGCATATAGAGAATCAGCTTATGCTAATCTCATTTCCATTTTCAGGAAGAAGTTAAGGGTAAGGTTGCTTCATAACATCTGTGGAAGAATTGCATAAATGAAATTTTGGTTTGATACCTGTGTTCTGCTAAGCATTTAATTGAGGGAGGCAGCTAGACTAAATTCAAGGCACACACATCTCCTGTTGGCCACAGATGTAGTGGAAGCTTGGGGAGTATTCCTCTCTTTCACCAAGCAGGATGATGTGTGCACATTAGCACCCAGTCCCATAGCAGATGTGATTGCTAATGCCCCTGTCCACCTGACTTAGGGAAGCCGCACTCCTCCCACCTGGCCTGCTCTGGCCCCTGCCTCCTGGCTGTGGTTACTGAAATGAGCTCTGATTCTTTGTTGTGGAAACTGTCTTCAGGCCCTGATGATTCATTGGCACATTGCTTCTCAATGCCAGAATTTAGTGTTCAAAACGCAGGTGCAGCAGGTGGATTCTGTGCTGGAGATCTTGATGGGTAGGGGTGGCCTACCTTGGCACCTGCTGCATATAGCATTGCTTATGGCAGGGTGTCCCTCAGAAATGAAAAGTTGGCATGACTCAGTGCCCACCCTACAATGGATAGAGCATTCTGACAAAAATGGCCAAGAGTGGGCACTGCAGAAGGAAGTGTGGTGTAGGAGGAGGCCAAGGGAAAATAAGTGGGAAGCTAAAAAATTGGGAAGTTCTGAGGGGTGTCCAATCTTGCACTGAAGTAAGGCAGGCAGCTGAGCAGTCTGGTTCTGAGCTCACTGATGCTCATAGGGACTGTCAAGGAAACCAAGGCAAGAGGTTTCCAGAAGAGACCATCAGGGGACACTTAATGTGAGAAGGCTGTTGGTAATGCTGTGTAGATAAGGCATGGGGTGGGATGTGAGATTGCCCCTGTAGAGATGAGGGATGAGGCACAGGTGGACTGAGGTATCCACAAGCAGGTGGCTGTGATACACTGGAGTTCAGAAAAATCTGGGAGATAAAGATGGGTTAGCTACTGGCAGCCAGTAGCTGTGCCTGGCAGCCCAGCAAGAAGAGCAGGTGGACCTCCCTGGAGGGAGAAGATAATGAGTCTACAATAGCAGACAGCCTGGAGGATTGCCAGGCAATGGGTCAAGATGTGGGCTGGACCAGAAACCCTAGAAGCTGTGACTTCCCTTTCTCAGGGAACCTGCTGGGCACCCCTGCACAAAGCCAGCTCATATTTTGCACACCTCCACCTGGCCGCATGTGCTGGGGGCAAAGTGGTCACCTGAAAAGAGCAGTCCCTAATCTATGCCCTGAAAGTAAGTGTAAATATTATTATATCATGAACTCATACAAAAATGACCAGGATTCTTAATTTGATCTGAAATGGTTATTCTGGCACAGATATGAAAGGTGCCCTCTCTGCCTCTCCAACTCCAGTTACTAACCCAGGAATATAAATTGTTTGAGTTATTTTTGAGATTGGCTTTGTCAGAGAGAGTGGACTGTGGCACAATAGGTATATTTAAAGCAGGTGGAGAAATCATTGTGAGCTGGTCTGAAAACTAGTTTCTATATAGCTTAATGAGGAAGTCATGTCAAAAGCCAAATAGGAGAAAAACTAGGACTCGTGTGCCAAATTAGCAAAGTAATGAATGCAAAGGAAATGCTCTTCGATGAAATTTAAAGTGCTGCTCCAGTAACCACACAAGTGACATGAAAAAGAAACGCCCTTATTGCTTATATGGAGGCAGTTTCAGTGGTTTTTATAGATGGTCAAAATAGCCACAACATTTCATTAAGCCAAAGCCTAATCCAGAACAAGGTCCTAACTCTCTTCTAGTCAATGAAGGCTGAGAGATTTGAGGAGGCTGGAGAAGAAAAGTTTGAAACTATTCTTGATTCATGAGGTTTAAGGAAATATGCACTCTTCATTAAAAAAAGTGCACGGTGAATCAGGAAGTGCTGATATAGAAGCTGCAGCAATTTATTCCCAAGAACTAGCTAAGGTAATTGATGAAGGTGGCTTCACTAAACAACAGATTTTAAAGTAGATGAAAGAGTCTTCTATTGGAAGGAGATGCCATGTAGGGGTTTCACAGCAATAGAGGAGAAGTTAGTGCCTGACTTCAAAGCTTCAACAGACAGGCTGACTTGCTTGTTAGGGACTAATGCAGCTGTTGACTTAAAGTTGAAGTCAGCTCTTTTACTATTCTGAAAACCTTAGGGCTCTTGAGAATTATGCTAAATCTACTCTGCCTACATTCTTTAAATGGGATTAAAGAAAACCCTGGATGACAAAAAAAGCTTGAATGACAGTACATCTGTATATAAGATGGTTTACTAAAAATTTTTAGCCCACTATTGAGTGCTACTGCTCATGAAAAGATTCCTCTTGAAATATTACTGCTCACTGATAGTGTACCTGTTCACCCAAGAGCCCAGATGGAGTTGTACAATCAGATTAAAGTCATTTACCTACCTGCTAACACAACATCCATTCTGCAGCCCATGAATCAAAAACTGATTTCAACTTCACCTTATTACTAAAGAAATATGTTTTGTAAGGCAAAAGCTGATAGAGATACCTCCAATTGATCTTGATAAATTAAATACCATTTGTAAAGTATTCAGCATTTTAGATGCTGTTAAGAACATTCACAATTCCTGATAGGATGTCAAAATATCAACATTCACTATGGTTTGGAAAAAGTTGATTTCATCCCTCATTCATGACTTTGAGAATTTCAAGAGTTCAGTTGAGGAAGTAACTACAGATATGGTGGAAATAACAAGAGAATGAGAATTAAATGTGGAGCCCAAAGATATGACTTGTTCTACTTTCATGATTAAACTTTTACAGATAAAGAGTTGCTTCTTATGGACCCCCAAATAAAGTGGTATCTTGAAATGGAAGCTAATTTACTGGTGAAGAGGCTATGAACATTGTTGATATTACAACAAAGGGTATAGAATATGGCATGCATGAATTTAGTTGATAAGGCATTAGCAGGTGCTGTTGAAGAGTTACATGGTAGTTAGCAGTTTTTAGCAATACATTTTTTAATTTCATAATTTTTATCAATGGCATTCATTCTATGTTTAACATGTTACTTATACTGTATTAAACATGGCTTTAATATTAAAATTCCTTAATATCCAAAGTCCCAAGTTCCTATGTGGGCCATGACTCCCAGGTGTGTAAATCTCCCTGACAATGTGGGACAGAACTCCTGAGATTCTCTGGGACCCAGCATCATGGAATTGAGAAAGCCTTCTTGACCAAAAGCGAGAAGAGAGAAATGGAACAACATAATATTTCAGTGGCTGAGAGATTTCAAACAGATTTGAGAGGTTATCCTGGAGGTTCTTCTTATGCATTATATAGATATCCCTTTTTAACTTATTATGTATTGGAGTGGCTGGAGGGAAGTACCTGAAATTGTCGAGCTGTGTTGCAATAGCCATGCTTCTTGAAGATAACTATATTATGATATAGATTTCAAAATATGACTGTGTAATTTTGAAAACCTTGTATCTGATGCTCTTTTTATCCAGGACAGGGAAAGATGAGAAACAAAAAATGGATAAAATGTAAATAAACAATAGAGGGATAAGGGTAATATATATTGGGTAGATTAAAATACTAACAATCAATGAGAGGAAGAGCTACGGAGTATGGTGTGTATAATGTTTTCTCTTTTCTTTTTATTTCTTTGTCCAGAGTGATGCAAATATTCTAAAAATGATCATGGTGATGAACACATAAATATGTGATGATACTGTGAGGAACTGACTGTATACCATGTATGGACATGTGTATGAAGATATGTTAGTAAAGATATTCAAAAAATCAAAGTCACCATTTCCATTCAGTAAATAAAAAAATATATACTTAATACCTTGTGCAGTAATGATTTTGGTCTAAACAAAACAGGATCAGAAAAACCAATAAATTCACTTTAACAATCCCCAATTTTTACATTGATAAAAATTGTAGTAATATCAACAATGTTCATAGCCCCTTCACCAGTAAAATAGATTCCATTTCAAAGATTTCCAAATGGATTAAGACAACTTTGAATAATGAGATTTAAATAATAAAATCTGAGACAAGATGAAACAGACAACAAAAATATTTCTAACACAAAATTAAAATTTCAAGGTCACAGATTTATTTTCTACCAAAAAGGCAATGAAACAAATTTAGTATTTACACATTTTATAATAAAATAATGAAAAATAATAGGGGAAATGAGTCACAATGGGTATATACACTATAGTTTATTAACAGTCATTAAGGTGATAATCATAAGAATGGAATTGTGGAAATAGCATATAATTAGTAAGCTGAGAACTAGATAGATCGAACAAGTCCTTAGCATGCACCAACTTTTAATCAGTCTTCCTCTATCAGAAAAGTTAAGTGCACAATGCATCCAACTCATTCACTTCACACAAACTCAGCATGGAAATCATTCATTTCAATATCCTCTAATCTATAAAAATCTCCTCAAATATAATTAAACTTCAAAGAATTCCATAAATGCATACCAATCCACACTAATGGTGCAAGAAAGAGGTACTATACAAAGCCATTTGGGTGTGGACTCCATAACTGGGTACAGCCAGAGGAGGTAAAATCAGTGAATAATTTGCTGGATCATACAATATTTTTGCTGAATAATCATTCATCATTCAAGCTATTTTTATAAGGGTTGGGTTGGGTTTGGGTGGTTTCTATATAGAAAGATCAAGGAGGAAAATCCCAAAATTAAAGGTGTCCTTAGGCAGATCTGACTTCAGATAACTGCAGCACATAGTACAACCCAGTAGCTGAATGCAGGGCACCAGCTGTTGCTAATAAACTATAGGGTATATAACAATTGGGACTCATTTCCCCTATCTAATAGCAGTCTTTTTCTTCTGAGCAGGAACTGAAGTTTCAGACAGGAAAAGGCTGGGCTGGGGCTGCAGGTATGGCAGGATTTGCATCAAATGTGAACACCTGATGGATTACTGATAGGGAAGTTGAAATTTATAGTGCTGCTGCCAATTAGAAGTTGTTCCAGAGCCAAATTCGGTATTAGCAGTTGTTCCAGAACCTAACACAGACTGAAATGGAGCTAAAGGAGTTAGATTGCTTAAGCCAGAAGATAGTCCAAACTTAAAGTTATCATCATTCTTGGACACAAATTTAAGCCAGCAATGGGAACTTGGGATTGTGATACCTGCTTAGTGCATGAGAAACCTGAAGCAATAAAATGTGAAGTTTGTGAAACACCCGAACCTGGAATTGGTGTTAGGCATGTCCTTACATTGTCCGTGACTTCAGAAAGTGCTCTAAAGATGATTACTCCACCTGCTAGCTGCACTATGACCACTGGTACCTTAGAATTTGGAGATGAGTTCAAAAGACCTATAGACTACTGGGAGTGTCCAATAGGCTGTGTTTCTCATAATGGAGAAGAAAATAAATGTGTCCTGTATACCTGCAAAATCAGAGAGTTCACTACCTGCTTCAAGTAGCAGCACTCTAGCTGTCTCCCTGTCATTTGTCTTTTTTCATTTCTCCAGATTTAGAATGAGATGAAACTTCAAACTTAAAATCTCCTGTGGGTTTTCAAATTTTAAAGTCTCCACTCATCAAATTCATGGACCCAGAATCTGATGCCACACCAATTATGGAGCCTCCTTTATCTCCCAATGTAAGGTTTCCAGTGTTGGTTAAAGTCTGAGAAGGCCCAGAAGAGGATGATGAGATTACAAATCTGAAGGTTGAGGCTGCTGGATTTGAAGATGAGGAAGATGTACCAAAGCCTTTAAACTCATATTTTCTGCCTGGCTTTGCACATTCACATACTACACATTTGGCAGACTCTTCTTTTATTCTGTACTAGGCATACTTCACA
>PVIY010019036.1:0-46519 GCA_004026745.1 Myrmecophaga tridactyla
GCCTTAGAACTGTAAACTAGCAACTCATTAAATTTCCCTTGTTAAAAGCCATTCCATTTCTGATATATTGCATCCCAGCAGCTAGCAAACTAGAACACCATATAAAAAGTAACCAAAAGAGAACTGGGGTAGCTATACTAATATCAAATAAAACAAACTTTAAGTAAAAAAACTGTTATAAGGGGCAAAAGAGGTTAGTATATAATTGGTAAATGGGTCAATTAAATAAAAAGTCACAACAATTATAAATATATATATGCACCTACCGGCAAAGCCCCAAAAGATATGAAACAAATATTGACAGATTTGAAGGAAGAAACAGGCAATTCTACATTAATAGTAGGTCACTATGATATTCCACATTCAATAATGGATAGAACATCTAGTCAGAAGATCAATTAAGGAAATGGAAGAATTGAATAATACTCTAAACCAACTTGATTTAATAGACTTACATAGAACACTTTACCCAACAACAATAGAATACACATTTGACTCAGGTGCACATGGATCATTTTCCAGGATATACCATATGTTAGTCACAAAACAACTCACATGAATTTAAAAACACTGAGATCATACAATACATTTTCTCTGAACAAAATGGAATGAAACTAGAAATCAATAACAGAAAGAAATGGAAATTCACAAATATGTGGAAATTAGACAACATATTCTTTAACAACCAATGGGCTAAACAGTAAATCACAAGGGAAATTGGGAAATATCTAGAGATGAATGAATACGAAAATAAAACATATCAAAATTTAAGGGATGCAGTTAAGGCAGTGCTGAAAAGGAAATTTACAGCTCTAAATGCTAATATTAAAAAAGAAGAAAGATTTTAAATCAGATATCTAACCTCAAAACTGTAAGAACTGAAAAAAAAAACAAAACAAACAAACAAACCAAAAACAGAGAAAGAGAGAGAGAGAGAGAACTAAATCTAAAGTGAACATAAAAAAGGAAATAACAGCAGAATACTTGCCTGCCATGCCAGAGACCTAGGTTCAATTCCCCGAGCCTGCCCATGTGAAAAAAAAAGAGGAAATAACAAAGATTAAAGTGGAAATAGATGAAATAGAGAATTTAAAAGATTTAAAAGAAAACAATAAAGAGAATCAACAAAAGCAAAAATTGGTTCTTTGAAAAGATTAATAAAATCTTTATATAAAATAAATAATTAATAAAAACAAGCTTTTACCTAGACCCACAAAAAAAGAAAGAGGACACAAGTTACTTAAATCAGAAATAAAAAGATAGGCATTACGACTGACAACATAGGAATAAAAAGGAGTATAAGAGAATACTATGAACAACTGTACACCAACAAATTAGATAACCTAAATGAATGGGCAAATACCTAGAAACACAAAAACCATCTACACTCACTCAAGAAGAAATAAAAGATCTCAACAGATTAATGACTAATAAAGAGACTGAATTGGTCATCTCTTTATTAGCCCCCAAAAAGAAAAGTCTGGGACCAGATAGCTTTCAGGAGAATTTTACCAGTAATTCCAAGAAGAATTAACACCAATCCTGCTCAAACTCTTTAAAAAAATTCACAGTGAAGGGAATGCTCCCTAATTCATTCTATGATGCCAACATCATCCTCATACCAAAACCAGATAAAAATACCAAAAAAAAAGAAAATTACAGACCAATATCTCTTAGAAATGTAAATGCAAAAATTCCCCCAAAAATATTAGTAAACCAAATCCCACAGCACATTAAAAGGATTGCACACCATTTTTAAGTGGATTTTATTCCTGGTATGCAAGTTTTGTTCAACATAAGAAAATCAATGTAATACACCATGTTAACAAAATTAAGGAAAAAGCCATATGATCATCAAAACTGATGCAAAACTGGCATTTGAAAGAATCCAGCATCAGTGATTGACAAAAACACTTGGAAAACTAAGAATAGAAGGAAATCTCCTCAACATGACAAACAGCATATACAAACAACCACAGCTAACATTATACTTAATGTCAAAAGAGTGAAAGCTTTCCCCCAAGATCAGGAAGAAGACAAGGATGCCCACTGTCATCAATGTTGTTCAACAATGTACTAGAAGTATTTGCCATAGCAATTTAGCAAGAAAAAGAAATAAAAGCAATCCAAATAGGAAAGGAAGAAGTGAAACTTTCTCTATTTGAAGATGATATGATCAAATGTACAGAAAATCCTGAAAAATCTACAATAAATCACCTAGAGCTAGAAATGAATACAACAGTAGTACAGTAAAAGATCAAAACCTGAAAATCAGTAATGGTTCTATAAGTAGTAATGAACAATCAGAAAAAGAAATCAAGATAAAATTTCATTTACAATAGCAATGGAAAGAATCATATATCTAGGAAAAAATTAAACCAAGGATGTAAAGTACTTGTACACAGAAAACTACAGAAGATGCTAAAAGAAATCAAAGAAGACCTAAATAAATGGAAGGGCATTCCATGTTCATGGACTGGGAGACTAAATATTGTTAAAATGTCGATTTTATCCAATGTGGAGATTCAATATAATCCCAATCAAAATCCCAAAAACCTTTTTTGAAGAAATGGAAAAGTCAGCCATCAAATTTATATGGAAGGGTAAGGGACCCTGAATAGCCAAAGTCATTTTGAAAAAGAATAAAGTTTGAGGACTCAAACTTCTTGATCTTAAAATTTATTACAAACCCAACAGAAATCAAACAGCATGGCACTCGCACAAGGACAGACATATTGACCAATGGAATCAAAATGAGAACTTAGAAATCAGCCTTCATGTTTATGGCCAACTGATTTTTGACAAGGGGGAAAAGACCGCTCAAATGGGAAAGATTAATTTCTTAAACAAGTGATGCTGGAGAAACTTATCTCCAGTTGCAAAAAAAAAAATGAAGTTGGACCCCTTCCTCATACCAGATATAAAAATAAACTCAAATGGATTATAGGCCTAAATATAAGAGCCAAACTATAAGACTACTAAAAGAAAATTCAGTGAAGCATCTTTGGGACCTTGTATTAGGCAATGGTTTCTTAGACTTCACACCAAACCATAAGCAGCTAGAGAATAACACAGATAAATGGGTCCTCATCATAATTAAAAACTTTCATGCCTCAGAGGACTTTATCATGAAAGTAAAATGGCAATCTACACTACGCAGAGAATATTTGGAAATCACATATTTGACAAGGATTTAATATCCAGAAAATAGAAAGAAATCCTTCAACTCAACAGCATAAAGACAAACAACCCAATTAAAAATAGATGAAAGACTTGAATAGGCATTTCTCCAAAGAAGATATACAAATAGCCAAAAAAAAAATCACATGAAAAGATGCTCAACATCATTAGCCATTGGAGAAATGCAAATCAAAACCATAATGAGATATCATTTCACATCGACTAGAATAGCTACTACTTAAAAAGCGTAAAATTACAAGTATTGGACAGGATGTGGAGAAAGAGGAACACTCGTTCATTGTTGGAGGGAACGTAAAAACAGTGCAGCATCTGTGGAAGATAGTTTGACAGCTCTTCAGAAAGTTAAGCATAGAATTACCACATTGGGTGGTGCGATGGTGGCTCAGTGGCAGAATTCTTGCCTGCCACGCCAGAGACCTGGGTTCGATTCCTGGTGCCTGCCCATGCAAAACAAAAAAACGAAAAAAGAGAAAGAGTTATCATATGATCCAACAATTCTATTTTTAGGCATATAACCCAAAGAATGGAAAGCAGGCACTTATAACAGATATTTACACACTGATATTCATGGCACCATTACTAACAATTGCCAAAAGATGGAAGCAGCCCAAGTGATCATCAACCATTGATTGAATAAACAAAGTGTGGTATATACACCCAATGGAATATTATTCAGTTGTAAAAAGGAATGATGTCCAATCAACATATGTGACAACATGGATGAATCTTGAAAGACAAGATTCTTTGCTTGAATGAAATAAGTCAGGCAAATATTGCATTATCTCACTGATATGAAATGATTATAATAAATAAATTCATAGACTCATAATTTAGAATATAGTTTACCAGGGGATGGGATGAGGGTAGGGTATAGGGAATTAAGGCTTAAAATATTTCTATTTGGGACGATGGAAAAGTTTTGGTGATGCATGGTGGTGGTCACAGTACAACTTTGGTAATGTAATTGACATTATTAAGTTATATATTTGATAGTAACTAAAAGGAGAAATTTTGGGTTGTATATATCTTATTAGAATAAAAATTTTTTAAAAATCCATAGAACTGCACAAAATAGACAATGAAGCCTAAATTAAATGATGGATGACAGTTAGTGGTACGATTATAAAAACTGGTTCTCATTGGTTGCAACAAAGTAACAGAGCAATGCACTGTGGTATATGGGGATCCAGTATTTTGTGCATGATTGTTCTGTAAACTCACAACTTCTCTAACAAAAAACAATAGAATTCACTTCCAAGAGACCTGCTCTACAATAAATTTAAACCAAGTTGTTTAGGTTACAGGAATATGAAACCTGTGTCTATATGAAAATTTGGATCTATACAAAAAAATGGAGAGCACTGAATTTAATAAATTATATGGGTAATTAAAAATTTTTTGTCCCAAAAATTTCTTTAAAAGAACTGATTATTTAAGGCAAAAACAGTAAAACTGTATTGACAGTTAAATTATAAGACAAATAAATTATGTGACAATAAAATGTGTGGCAAGGAGAACAGGAAAAAACAAAAATATAGTATTCTAAAAATTATACATTAAACAAGAAGTGGTATAATAGTATTTCTAGATAGACTGCAATATGTTAAACATAGATATCGTAAACTCTGAAGCAACCATTTAGATGATAGTAGTATAAGCCAATAGTGCACATAAAAATATAAACTTAATCCAAAAAATGTGGGAAAAGAGGAAAGAAGAAACAAAGCAGGGATGGGAAAATAGAAAATAAATGCCAAGAAGGCAGATTTCAACTCAACCATACTGGTAATTATTGCATTACATGTAAATGGTCTGCCCTCCAATAAAAAGACACTTTAGGACTGGATAAAAAAGACAGACATAGCTATGTGCAATCTATGGAAACACATTTTAAATATAACAAAGACACCTTAAAAATGAAAGGATAGAAGTCAATATACCAAGCAAACCCTAATCAAAGTAAAACAGGAGTGGTTATATTAATGCTACAGAATGTAGACTTTGGTAAAAGGATTATGAACAATGCTAAAGAAAGGCATTTCTTACTGACAGAAGGTCAAGTCATCACAAAGACATAACAATGTTAAATATGTTCATATACAATAAATGAAGCAAAGCTGATAGTACTGGAAAAAAGACAAATCAACAATTACAGTTGGAAATTTCAGCACTCCTTTCCCAATAATTTATAGAATAAGTAAATAGAAAATAGGGATATAAAAGACTTGGATAACATTATTCACCAATTTAACTTAATTGACATAAAATGTCACCCAAGACCAACAGAATATCCATTCCTTTCTAGTGCATATGGATCATTCACAAAGACGGACCATGTGTTTGATTATAGAACAAACCTCAACAAATTTAAAAGGGTTGAAATCATACAAAGTATATGCTCTGAGCACAAAATAATTTAAATATGAAATCAACAAAAGAAAATATCTGGGAAATTCCCAAATATTTGGAAATTAAACAACATTTTGTAAATTGCTATGGATCATTGAAGAAGTCACAGAAAGACTAAGACTATTTTGAATCAAATGAAAATAAAAACATGGCATATCAACATTTGTGAGCAATAGCTAAATAAAATAAACTTCCACCTTAAGATGCTAGAAGAACGAAAAACAAAAATTACAAAAATTAACCCACAAATAAAAGGACATAATAGTAAAAATAAATGAAATAGAAAACTGGAAAAAAAAAGATGAGGAATAGAGGAAACCATAGCTGGTTATTTGAAAAAAATTAATGAAATTGATAAACCTCTCGATTTATCCTGAAAAAAACAGTGGACACAAATGACCACATGATGAATGAAACAGAAGCATCAGTACAGATCATATAGACTTCAAAGGATGATAAGGAAATATCATAAAGCATTTCATTCCAACATAATTCTTATTTTTTTATTGGAGAATATCCTTATTCTTAGGACATACATGCAGAAATATCTAGAGATAAAGTGCAACACACTTTCAAGTGGTTCAGCAAAAGGTTAAATGTTGAATCTAAGTGGTAGATATACAAATGTTCATTGTATTCTTTCACTTTTTCTATTTGTTTGAAAAATTTTATAACACAAAATTGGGAAAAATAAATTGGACACAAATGCTTGTAATAGAGAGGCTCCCATTCTAGGATAATCAGTTGAAATAGGACTGATCATGGGAAGGACTCTCTGCTGACCTTTTTTCCCTGAAGGAAGTGTGGTGACCTCCCTGTGCCAGAATGAGACATCTTGGTGATGCTGGTGGACTGAACATCCTACAGACAAATGCAGAGAAGAAGGACCTAGATCACTGGGAGTTCAGTTTTGACCCTTTCTCTAGCAACAAGGGTCAACAAAAAACGTTGAATAGCTTTATCTAGATGTACATCTTCCACAAACAACTTGTGAAATGCCCATGGCAGTCAGTGTTGGGCTTTGCTTAGTGAACAGGGGCATAATCTACTTAATTCTTTGCAGAAGTTGGAAAAAAGGTCTTGACTCACCCAGACATACAACATTGACCTAATAGGATACTAATTACTCATAAGAGCTTTGTTTACCCAAACTTGCTGTAAACCAAGCTCAATATAAAATGAAAGCATGCATAAAGAAAACGAATCACTTCTAAGAATATGATACAAATAGATTAACCAGGCCTGAAACTCCCTTTTACAGAAATGATGTTGCTAATAGGAAAAGAATAAACAATAGAAAAGTTGATAAAGCCTACACTTAGGGGCTCAAAATAGCTTTCCTATATTTCTAAGGAGATGAATATTTAGAATTGAGCAAAATTGAAAGTAAGGGTAATTGGCAGTCTCAAGCCAAGTTAGATGAAACAAGCAGAGTTTCCCATATTTTGATATGCCACTTTGTGACTAGAAAATCTACAAAGGAAACAAACTGTTGAATAGTTACCGATTGCAGTAACATACAAGGAAAAAAGCCCTGATGATGTGCTTCTTTTTGGCCTTGTTTCTTGACTGATGTTTATGCGTTGTGGTGGGATGGCGCTAGGTATCCCATCCCTGTAAGTGTGAACCCAGTGTAAATAAGACCTTTTAATGAGGTTACTTCAGTTAACATGTGGCCTAACTCAATCAAGATGGGTCTTTACTTAATCCTATTACTGGAGTCCTTTATAATAAGTAGAATGAAATTTAGATAGATAGAGAGAAAGCCATAGGAAGAGAGAAACTGAAAATCAGTAGAACCTGGAAGAGGAGGGAGAGGCTAGGAGAGTCCACCATGTGCACTGCCATGTGACAGAGGAGCCCAGGATGAAGGATCACCAGCAGCCAGCCCCAGAATGCTGCCTTTGGGAAGAAAGCATCACCCTGATGATGACTTGACTCGGACTTTCACCTCGCCTCAAAGCTTGAGCTAATAAGTTCCCATTGTTTAAGTCAACCCTTTGCATGGTATTTGCTTGAGCAGCCAAGGAAGCTAAAACAGGCATAGATGACCCTCTCTGCTTTGAATGGAGACTTGAGAGTGGGTGGAAGGTACAAAATAATATCAAATTACTTATTTGCAGGATGTAATCTTACCATTTATTGCTTTTTTTTAAAAATCATCTATTCATTCAACAAATGGATTAGCTCAATTGCTCTGATGCTGCTATAGATGCTAGGGTATCGTGGTAAAAAATAAACAAAATAAATTTCTGTTCCTATGTCACTTTTATTATTGAGGATATAGTAAAATAAAAATTATTTAAATAAAGAGAAGAAGATGTGAGCAAGATTTTGGGGCCTACAAAATCTGGACTCACCCCATCCATGTCTCCAGCTCGTTGAGGGGCAGTGAGTGATATCCTTTGACCTTCCCCTGCCCTCAGACTTCCAGGTCTCATCCATCCTGCTAGAGAAATTGACAAAGTTTTCAATAACGCTCTCCTAGCCTAATCTTCTCATGAAAGCTGAGTATGGCACAGTGTTGAAGAGCTTGGGCTTTAGAAGAAAGCATTTCTGGTTTGGTCAATTATTTAATCTCTGCTCTTGGTCAAGTCTTTTCACCATGCTGAGCTTCAGTTTTCTTGCTGTAATATGAGGTAATAATGCTTGCCTCAAGTGAGATAGCTTAGGCAAAATAATAGCCATGGATCCTGGCACACAATATGCATACATGGTTTTTGCTCCCTGTATGAGGTTATGTATGAAAAAACATTCTGCAATGCAAAGACAATATTCGTAATCATTTAGATAGTGAAGCAACTAAAGAATTGGGGGATTTATCCTCAACCAGTTGGCAGTCGACACCCAACCTAAAGAGCATTTAGTTAATAATGGATGAGTTCTTACTAGCTCCCTCAATTTTGGCCATCTTTGTTCTGAAGATCTGAAAAAGTTCCTTGTGTTGACAACATTGCTGATAGCATATGCATTATTGTTAACACAAAGCATATGCTTCTTTTGGAAAATATGTCCATTTAACGTTAGGGCCATTTTTCTTCCAGCCTTTCCTAGGCACTTCAAGACTCACCAAGAAGTTCAGAGAGGAGCTCTAGTTGTTGCTGCAGTGCGGTCATTCCTAGGGAAGACAATGGCATGAGACAGTTCCCTTCGGTCCAAGCATCAGAAGGATGGCTCCCCTCCATTATTGTGATGACAATAATCTTATCTCTAATTTAGGAACATTGAGGGTAAAGCTACAATGATGCTTGTAATTTATTTTAATCTCCAGAACATAATAAATGAGTAACAATATAAGACTGGGATCCAAAACTTGCAAAGATCTCTTATAATCAATTATAGAAAGACAAACAACTCAACTTTAAAAATGGGCAAAAGTCTTGAGCAGGTACTTTACAATAGAGCGAGGGTCAGCAAATTAAGGCCTCACAAGCTCAATCCAACCCCCCCACCCTCGTTCCTTCTTCTTTTTTTCTTTTTGTATGCTGTATGGCAGGGTCACATTTCATTATTTTTCCTTGTGAGTGTTCTGTTATTGCAGCACCATTTGTTGAATTTTTGTTTGTTTGTTTTGCGGGGGGGGGGGGGGGATGTGCACAGACCAGGAACTGAACCCAGGTCTCCCGCATGGCAGGCGAGAATTTTACCACTGAACTACCCTTGCACTCCCTCTTCTTTTGTAAATAAAGCTTTATTAGAACACAGCCTTCTCCATTCATCTGGGTATTGTCTATGGCTGCCTTTGCACTACAACAGAAGAGGTGAGTAGTTGGAACAGACACTATATGGCCTGTAAAGCCTAAAACTATTTACTATCAGGCCCTTTACAAAAACATTTGCTGATCCCCACAATAGAGAATATCCAAGTGGCCATTTGGATATGAACAAAAGCATATGAAAGGGTGCCCAACATTATTAGTCAACAGAAAAATGAAAATTAAACCCAGAGTAAGATACAACAATTTGAGTCGCTAAAATTAGAAAGACTAACAACACCAGGTATTGGTAATGATAAAGTGCAACTAGAACACTCATACGTTGGTGATTGAAGTATAAATTGGCACATCTTAGAAAAACAGTTGAGCAGTATTTACTGTAGGCAAACAACATATGTCTATGATTCAGCAATTTCTGGATATGTACTTAAGAGATATGCAGGAAACTGTTCATAGAAACTTTTTTTCAGTGGTAAAATTCTCATCTGCCATGTGGGAGACCTGGTTATTATTTATTTATAACAGCCTCATACCAAAATAAAACACAAATATCCATCAATGATAGAATGAATTAAGTAAATTGTGGTATAGTCATTCAGTGGAATAGTAGCAAGCAATTTTTAAAAACCTAACAATACGCAAGGTTATCTCACTGACATAACTTAATGTTATGTCAAAACCAGACTCTAAAGAGTACATATTATGATCCCATTTCTATGAAGTTCAAGAATAGCAAAACTTATACATGGAACAGAAAACAGAATAGCAGTTACCTCTAGGGTTGGGAATTATTTATTGTCAGGGAAGGTACACAAGGGAGTCTTCAGGGTGCTGGAAATGTTCTAGATTTTGCTCTGGGAGGTGGTTACATGACTGTAGACATAGGTAAAAGATCACCGAATACGATGCCTAAGATTTGAGTGCTTACTGTATAAATGCTATACCTAGATAAAAAAGAAATTTTTTTTTATGAGACTGGGACTTGAAACTTATGAGAGCAGTTGATATACAGAGTGAATTTGTAACCAGAATTCAGACTAGAATGCTTTTTAAGCTTTGCCCTAAAAAGAAGGAAAATTTCAGAATGCGATTCCTCATTTATAATGAGGTCCTCCATGATAATTGATTTCTTAACCCCTTTCCCCTCCACACACACACACAGCTGAGGAGACCATGGATGGGGGGACCATAGACGAGCTGACCTTGGATGCGGGGGTGAGGGTGGTGGTGCATGTTTTGAACGTGAAGTCTACAGGGTGTGTGTCTGGTACCAAGGGGACCAATGACCCAGATGACGCTTGCTGGGTGCCAACCGAGAGCTTTTTTTTTTTTCTCTTAGCAAGGGATGTGGTTGGGAGATGCACCCTCCACAGTGCCAGCTTGTCCCATGGAGGACCCAGAGACAAATTATGACACAAGGGTTTAGTCCATTTCTTGGTGAAGCCAAGCCTGACCTTACAGACTAAATACTGGGGCTCATCACGTCATGCCTCAGACATGAAAGTGCCTCTTCATAGGATACAGGTGGAGGCAGGACCCCAGACATACACGAAGGACAGCTAAATGTAGCTTCTTTTTAAGTCTCCTATGCCACCTTAATATTTCTTGGAAGGTGATTTGGATTGTCTGTTGCTTTCAAACAATCCCTATGTAGCATGCCATTATTTTCCAATTATTTCACACCTGCTGAGATTCTGAGTCCAATTGGATCTCAAGTTCTTGGAGGGCTGGAGCCCATTCTCAAATGTCCTTGTACCTCCACTCCTTATCTCCCTTATCCATGGACATATGCTCACCCTTAAGTGCTCAATTAATGAAGCACATTGATTGGCAGGTCCATAAATGCCCTTTCCCGATGGGTTTGGCTCAAAGCAAACTCTGTCCTCATACAGTAATGGAAGTGTTGCTATAGAGAAGTTAGTCAGAGAGACTCTCCTACCCTCCTTTGAATACACCCCCAGCAAAGAAACCTTTATGAGAACAAATTGTGGTTGCGGGAGTGACAGATTTGCATTTTATCACCCTTTTTTCTTGCCTTTCCCGTGGCAGAGACGCGTCTTCCTGTCTTAATTAATAGAGTATAACAAAGATAATTTGATTTAAAAAAAAATGAGATTCCTGCAGTATTATACCTGGTTCAATGTGAAATTAATGTCATTGAGTAGGTTCATGATGCATTCCTGTCAATTCCAGAACATTCTCTAGAAAGTTACTTTAAAAGCAGTTACCTAAAAGGAGGGACTTTATTTTCCAGTATGATTTTCTTTATTACCTCTGCTTCCTTAAGAGTAAAAGGAGTGGATATAGACTCCACTCCTGCCAGACTCCTTCATGGTAGGCGAGAATTTTACCACTGAACTACTCTTGCACTCCCTCTTCTTTTGTAAATAAAGTTTTATTAGAACACAGCTTTCTCCATACATTTGGGTATTGTCTATGGCTGCCTTTGCACTATAATAGAAGAGCTGAGTAGTTGGAACAGAGACTATAAGGCCTGCAAAGCCTAAAATATTTACTATCAGGCCCTTTACAAATGTTTCGTTTAATCACAGGTTCATTTAATCACAGGATCAGGCTAGTTGAATTCCAGCTTTGAGGTTTGCAGTGTCTATATTTGGAAGTGTTTATGTGGCCCAAGCACCAAATATTTTTATCTTTCACCCCACTCTTTGCAAGTGCCTACGACCACATTCTAAAGGAGAACCTCGGCCACTCCATTTTGGAAGGAAAAGGGGCTGGATCAAGCAAAGCTGAAGAAGACAAAGGCTGGAGAGCAGGTTGCCATGGTGATTCCATCTCACATCTATCATGTTCCTTCCAGCTCCTTATTACTCATGAGTCAACACACTCTTACACACACGGGGCTGTGGGTGGCCAGTGACCTTTCCTCTTGACCGATGGTTTGGAGTCCGGTGATTTACCAGAGAGGCACACCACAGAGCAGCCTCAGAGCCTCTAGGAGGCGTAGGAAAGACTCCCTTCAAGGAGAGGGTGCTGCTGGTGTGAGCCATGGGTGTGAAGGAGCCGACTCATTGTGTTGCTCTAGAAATGGGGAGGGTCTGTTGAAAGGGGACCCTCTAGGGCCTAACTCAAGACACAACAGTTCTCTCAGCTCTCTACAGGATTAGCTTTTGGTGATAAGGCAAGGGGTCTGGTTGGGATTTTATGCCAACTGATGGCTGAAGCCTTTAAGATTTAGTATCCTCACTATCATTTTATGGAAGCTAAATACCTGAGTGGGGGGTTCTTTGAAAACTATATGTGGGAGCTTCTCCTAAGGCCTTTTCTATTGTGATATTGAGGTGGAGTGGTCTAATCCACTTTTATGCTTGGGGAGTCATGGCCGCTCCAGCAAGTCTCAAGTTCCACAAACACCACTCCTTACCCCCTTTAGTCTCGTTACCTTTGCCCTGGAGAAAAAAAGTATACCTTTCATCTCCAGACTAACTTTTAAATAAATCTTAATAGATGCCTAAGAGCTGCCTTATACATTTTTATCCCATTCAGAGAATCTGATGGTGCTTGGTTGGGTAGGGATTTTATTTCAGCATAAAGATTCTGTCTGATGCCTAAAATTAGATATTTGGGAGGCATGGGGAACAGAATTGCCTGTTAGCTTCAATTTTACAATTGCTCTCATCTATCAGGTTTCATTTATGCTAACCTTGTGATTCAGACTGGAAATGTCATCAGTGGTGGGAAAAGTAGAGAATATTCAAGTGCAAAACCAGCTTCAAAATGACCATTGTGGAAACTAATCATAAAACTACATCTGTGAGTATCTGTAAAGGTCAATGATCTGGTGCTGATGGGGGCAAAACGGCAGAGAATCAGAGTCCGTGGATGACGCACGCGCTCCATAGAGCTATTGTGTTAATGTGCCTCTTTCCCTGGTATTGTCAATGACTTCTGGTGAGGTCTGAAGATGGGGGTTCCAGTCCAGCCCCACTTCTGCCTCTGCTCTCTCGGCAGAGCAGAGACCCAAAGAGAGATAAGGACTTCTTGGGAAGGTGTACCTTGTATTTATTCAGCCTCCTTCATATCCACAGCCTTTGAAGAAGCTCAAGAAAAAACATTGCCTTCAGCCTCGGTTTTCTAAGGTTCAGGAGTAACCCAGCAACACAGTCATAAATCCAGAAAGCACATTAGCACTGTGTTATGAGTTCAATTGTGTCCTCCCAAAAGATCTATTGAAGTCCTAACGCCCGGGTGCTCAGAGTGTGACTTTATTTCAAAATAAGATCACTGTAGATGGAATTAGTTAAGATGATGTCATACTGGATTGGGTGAGCCCGTGACCCAGTGTGACTGATGTCCTACTAAGGAGGAGAAGAGGCACAGGAGGAGAAGGCCATGAAAGATGGGGGCAGAAACCAGATATATCTACAAGCCAGGGAATGCCAAGGATGGCCAGCAACTAGCAGAAGCTAGAAGAGTCGAGAAAAGAGTCTCTCCTAAGAATTCCAGAGACAACATGACCCTACTCAAACCTTAATTGTGCACCTCTCTATGGAACCATAGGAGAAAAAATTTCGGTGTTTAAGACGCCGAATTTGTGATACTTTGCTGCGGCAGTTCTAGGAACTAAGCCACCCTGTTATATTTGGGGACAGAAAGTCCTTAGCTCTCTCAGTCCTATTCATTCCCCAAGGGAGTGGTGGGGACCCTCCCAGAAACTTACCCAAGGGGAGAGGTGGTCCCTGCTCACACAGGAGCTGAGAGCAGGGAAAGTTTGGAAGTAAGGCAAAAGTAACCTTATTCTCTGTACCCCATGCCCCCACCCCACTACCCTGGGAGAAAACAAAGTGGAGTGACCTCCAGAAGGAAACAGAGGAAGCAACTCAACTTTTGAGCTATCCTACCTTGTTTTCTCTGATTGACTCTGACTATGGACAGAGTTTGTTCATTGGCAGAATGATTACAAAATATAACCCATAGGATTCTTTCACTTGCCCGCGGCAGAAATCCAACTCAGGCTGGCTTTTGCCTGAAGAATATTGGCTTGAATAATTTACAAGATCATGATATGGGACTTCAGGTATGGCTGGATCTGGCATTCTAGGATGCTTTCAGGACTGTCTCTCTCTATGTTTTGATTCTACTGCTATTTATGTAATAGCTTAGTTGTCTAGAAGGTTTTCCTCTGAAAGGCACAAAACTGGCCACTGGAGTTCCAGGATTCCAGGACTCTTGGGACTTATGATTTCAGTAGCAGAGAAGTCCCCTCTTTCTCAGTGTCTATACTTAGAAAGAGAATTCTGCCTGGAGCTCCTGGTGTCTCATGTCCAGCCCTGTTCTGTGGGTCGGAATTATTTCCCAGGTTGAGAAGGGCAGTTTCCTGAAGGGAAGAGAAGGGGGCAGAGATGCACTGTGGGCCCAACAGCAGGTTTTCAGTACCAGATATACGGAGACCAGCCTCTGAGATGGAATGTGTTAGGTGGGTGCCTGGTGAAAACTTGGCAATACTTACCCAGCAGAAGTTGGAGAAGGAATAAATTGGGTAGCAGAAAAAAAAAAAAAAGAACCTGGAAAAAATCCTCAAAACGCACAACCTCACTACTCTGAAATCCTGAAAATGTTGCGTCAATAATGACAATAAAAGGTTTTGTCAGTTCCTTTGCACTCAGCCTGCTTGATAGGCTGCTGTTGGCAAATGTAGAACTTTCTCAAGGCTGTGTCCTTCAGATTCATTTTGTAGTTGACATTTTAAAAATGTGCCACCCACAGGTTTCCTTTGAGAAATTTGAGTATCTGTGAACTTAATGTGCGGGTAAATAAAGAGAGAGCACTTGGGAGAAAATTACCTCCTCTGAAATACTTCTCACTCACAGCCTATTTCTGAGGAGATGAACAAGAAGAAAGGAAAATGGTAGAATTCCTCTTTGACGTCTGAAGCTTTCACAACTCAGAACAAGATGCAAGTTATTTCCAGCCTCCTGGGCCTGCTGTGCCAGCCTTGGCCTCCATTGTCAAACTGAGAAGCAACTCTTTGGGGTTCATGAATGAACTTAGATGGGGCAATACTTACATTCTTTCCTTTAACTTCCCATTGAAATTTAGCATTTTCTTCAATTGTTGAACAGTGGTAATAGATTACAGCAGCATTTGCAGTGCCTGTGATTTTTTTCACTGATTGCAATTGCAGATGGTTCAGACCGTGTGAACTAGGTTGGGTCACATGCCTCAACAAAAGAAGGTGTTCTTAATCTTCATCCTCATTCCTGTGGCTGTGAACCCATTGTAAATAAGACCCTTTGAAGATGTGTGGTCAGTGAAAGTGTGGACATATTTGACCTTTATCAGGTGTGGCCTTATGGGGTCAGGTGGGCATTAATTTGTATTACTGGAGACCTGATAAATAGAGGCTGGAAGACAGAAGATTCTAGTTGGCAGAGAAGATGCCAGGGATCAAAGGCCTCCCCATGTGACAGGAGGCAGAGGTGCAAGCCAAGGAACCCCAGTGTTTTCGTTTGCTAGCTGCTGGAATGTGATACATCTGAAATGGAATGGCTTTCAAAAGGGGGAATTTATTAAGTTGTAAGTCTACAGTTCTAAGGTCATGAAAATGCTCAAATTAAGGCATCCAGGGAAGATACTCTGGTTCAAGAAGGCTGATGATGTTCAGGGTTTTTCTCTTGGCTGGAAAGGCACATGGCAACGTCTGTTAGCTTTCTTTCCAGGTATCTTCAATCGCTTCTCCAGGGCTCTGTCTGTTCTGGTGGCTGTCTTGGCTCTGAAACTTTTTCCAATATGGTTCCCTGTTAAAGGGCTCCATTAAGCAACCCCAGCTTGAATGGGTGGAGACACATTTCCATGGAAGCCATCTAATCAAAACTTACCACCCACAATTGGTCACATCTCCATGGAAACAATAAAAAGATTTCAACTAGCAATATTGAGTGAGAATTAAAGGACATGGCTTTCCTGGGGTACATAATAGCTTCAAATTGGCACACGCAAGGATTGCAGCAAGCCAGCACCAGAATGTTAGAGACTTGGGGAGAAGGCATGGTCTTGGCCCTCCCTTCACCTTCCTTTTTCTCTTCTGTCCCAGCCCCTAAGACACCCTCAGCTGTCTAGGAACCCGTTCTCTCCACTGAAGCTCTCTTCTCTGAGTACCACATTAGTGGGGTTCATTTGCATGTCTTGGAGTAAACAACAAGTCCTTTCTCCAAACATCCTTCAGTAAAATCTCCATGGCCCTGAAAACAAAACCTCACCATCTTCCAGGTGGAAGCAGTCAGTAAAACGACAACCCGGGCCCCTGGCTCTCAATAACCAGCTGCTTTGACCCTCGTCTTTGATTTCCATTCAAGGGGCTGGGAAGGGGAGGTGATGGGGAACAGATGAGAACGCAATAATTCCCAGCTAAAAAGGAAAATCATGGCCCTCCAGACAGGCGGGCCTTGGTCAGAATGTCTTTCTTATGTGACTCACCCAGACTCAGCCACAGCTAGGTCCTGGGATGGCCAGGCAGGGAGATGGGCTCTTTATAAGGGCAGCCGGCATGACTGATGTAGAAATCCAAGCTTGGGCTGGGGGGAGGTGGGGAGCATGTCGGAAGGCTTGGCAGAGGCGAGTTTTAAAAAGGGCCTTAGCTGCTGGCTGAAGGCGGGACGTGTCTAAAATGAAGCTGCTTTATGACGCTGGCTAAACCGGGAAAGGGGTGCTGGAAAGAGGGAGTCTTCAATCCTCCCACAGGGGAGCAGGGGTCGGTGGAGACTAATCTTAATGAGACAGGGTGGGCCACAGTGGCTCAGCAGGCGGAGTTCTAACCTGCCATGCCAGAGACCCGGGTTCGATTCCCAGTGCCTGCCCATGCAAAGGAAAAAGCTTAATCAGGCGCCAGCTTCTCGCAGGACAGTGCTCCCACCTAGGCAGGAAGACCAGAGCTACTTTGTGGTGTCTGCGACCCAGAACAAGGAGCTCAGCTCTGTGCTTTTTTGTGTCCCTGATCAGGCTGCACAACGCACAAGACACAGTTCGGACTCTCGAAACCATGACCTGGACAAGCAGGCAGAGCCCCGTCACGCAGGAAGGACTGCCACGTAAGGACTCTTGTACTGTGGGCTGTGGGGCAGCCTGAGTCCCGTCGGGAAGTGTGTACCCATGGGGAGGGAGAAACAGGAGGACACATTCCACTATGTGCCTCAGTGTCTGCCCCGTGGAACCCTCGGGGGCAGGTTTCTTCAGACCCAAGCCTTGGGAAAACCTTTGCTTCTTCCGGGGAAGTGGTATGTTTCATCCTTGATCTTGTGTCCTTTCCATTTGACTCAGAAAGGTCAGGGTTACATTTGTGACTCAACTTCATGGATTCCTAAAGCCCCCTTCTAGTGTTTTCCTCGTTCCATCTTTCTACTTTAGCTCTCTTCGCCCTGGCCCAGATCTCTTAGCCCATGGTAGGCATTCCTGCATGTCACCTCAAAGGCTTCGGGGAATGAGGCAGAGGATGAGATGGTGCTGTCCACCAGACCTGCCTAGCAGGGGAGTCTGAGTGTCTTCAGGCATGAGACTCTTGGTGTCCCCAAAGGAAATCTGCTCCCCTACAAATCCCTCCCATGGGGCTGGGATGGGGTCAGGCCCCTAAGACACTCAGTTATGCAAACAGCCCCCCTATCCCACAAGAGGCTTGAGAGATAGAGATCTCGATACATGGGATGCTGGCCCTCAGGCCTTGGAATTGAACTAGATCTACATCCATCAAGGTGAGTAAATCTTCAACACAGATTCTGGGCAAGAAAATGAAGTTGCAGAAGGATAGGTACAGGCTACTATTACTCATTAAAAATTAATTCAAACAGTCGTGGAGCATTTGGGTTGGTGGGCTTGTTCACTGGGTGCACACGTACGTGGTAAGAGGGTGAAAACACACAGGTTCCTGTGAGTGATCATGTGGCTTCTGATGCTGGACTGCCTGGCGGGGAATCATGGGCTGCTTTCTGTGACCTTCGTCAAGTCCCTGATGCTTCTTTGCCTGTGTCCTCAACTGCAAAATGCGCTGGCAATGAGTGTCTCGTGGGGGTGTTGTGGGAGCTGAAAGAGTCAGAGCCCAAAACATTATAGGGGAAAGGGATTAGAGCATAGTAAATCTGAAAAAATTTAGCTGTGATTATTATTACTGTTATTATGTATGAGAATGATGAGCCCTGAATTTGGAATAAACATCACCTCTGGGGAGTGGGAGAGAGGGGAAGACAGGGGCTCTTATTTTAGCTTTAGTGTTCAAAGTTTTCCCAAGTCCTGGAGCAAACATGCAATAGCATTAAGAGTTGGCAAAGCTGGTAGGTGGGTATGTGGTTAGGTATCCTATTCATCGTCACTTTTATACCCATGTTTGAAATATCTTTTTGCAGAAAAGCGATGAAAAGAAAAAGAGGAGAAAGAACAAAATGGCCATCCAGTGCACCAGCCTGTAAAATTTTACGGGTTTAACAAAGGAACAAGTGGAGGGGCCGGGCCATGGAAACGCCCACTGGAGACAACCCCTTCCCAAAGAACCAATCAGATGGGCAGCCAGGTTCGGGCCACGCCCACTCAGGTGATGTCACCGTTCCAGGGGCTTCCTTCCTGGCCCCAGCACCAGGGCTGGGCCGCTCCCCGGGAGCACCCTTGGGAGACCACCGTGGTGTGCTCTTCAGGGCAGGCCCCTCCCGGAGGAGCCTGATGGTGCTTCAGGGCCCCTGAAGGTAACGCATCCCCTCTGAGACCCCTCCGCAGGGAAACCACCACTTTCTTCAGGAGACATGGGAAGGACACAAACATTAACTTTTAAGCATTTCTAATTCCCTTGCTCCCTCCTGTATTCGCTTCCTGACAAGGTACCACAGTTTGGGTGGCTCAAAAGCAATGTATTCTCTCCCAGCTCTGGAGGCCAGAAGTTGGCCATAGAGGTGGGGCAGGGCCGGCGCTCTCTGCAGGCTCCAGGGACGGTCCTTCCTGGTCTCTCCCAGCCTCCTGAGGTTGCCCACTGTCCTTGGAGCTCCTTGGCTTGGGGCAGCAGCTTCCAACCTCCAGACTCCATCACCACAGGCTGTCTTCTCTCTGGTCTCCTCTCCTATCTCCCCACTTCGTTTTTTTTTTTTAACTTTTTTTTTATTATCTAATATAATGTATATACAAAACAAAGAAATAAAAAAGCATTAGTTTTCAAAACACTCTTCAACAAATGGTTACAGGACAGATCCCAGAGTTTGTCATGGGCTACCATACGATCCTCTCATATTTTTTCCTCCTAGCTGCTCCAGAATATAGGAGACCAGAGGGCTTAAATGCTTTTTTATCATCACAATCGACTTTTTTTCTTCTTTTTTTTTGTGAAAAATAACATATATACAAAAAAGCCATAAGTTTCAAAGCACAGCAGCACCACAATTAGTTGTAGAACATATTTCAGATTTTGACATGTATTACAATTTCACAATTTTAGGTTTTTACTTCTAAGTGTTCTAAAATACTGGAGACTAAAAGAGATATCAATTTAATGACTTAGTATTCATATTTATTTGTTAAGTCCTATCTTCTATGTATAATTCCACCATCACCTTTGATCTTTCCAGTCCTCTCATTGGGGTTGTTTGGGCTATGGCAATTTTAAATTTTTGATATTGGAAAGGTCTGTCACTAATATGGGGTAGGGAGATGGAACCATCTGATGTTCTGGAGAGGCTGGGCTAGGTTTTAGGACTTATCTGGACCAGGGACCCATCTGGAGGTTGTAGGTTTCTGGCAAGTTACTCTAGTGCCTGGAATCTTTGTGGAATCTTATATATTGCCCTATGTGTTCTTTAGGATTGGCTGGAAGGTCCTGGTTGGGATTTGGCAGGTTATGATAGGTAGTAAGGTCTAACTGAAGCCTGTGTAAGAACAACCTCCAGAGTAGCCTTCTGACTCTATTTGAACTATCTCTGCCACTGATACTTTAATAATTGCACTTCTTTCCCCCCATTTGGTCAGGATGTAATTATTCATCCTGGATTCATCCCTGGGAGTCCTCTCCCACATCGCCAGGGAGAATTTCAACCCTGGATGTCATGTCCCACATAGGGGGAAGGGCAATGATTTCCCTTGCAGAGTTGGTCTTAGAGAGACTGAGGCCACATCTGAGCAACGACGGAGATCCTCCAGAAGTAACTCTTAGGCATGCCTGTAGGTAGTCTAAGTTTCTCGGCTACCTACATAAGCTTCACGAGAGTAAGCCTCTTGATTGAGGGCATGCTCTACAGATTTGGATATCCCTAAAGTTTGACACAGTATCGGGGGATTCCCTGATGGTAAGATTTAATAGTTCCATATTCTTTCTACCCTGCCTCAGGGGAATTTGCCAATACTTTTGATTATCTGCTTAATATATTCTAGGATGTTTCCAGGCATTACAATAATCTATACAGATTAAAAGACCTCTTTCTTATTTTGTACTTCCTGTGTTTCAATTGTCCACATGAGCTATATAGATAGGTTGAATTAGATTATGTGCATTACAAAAAATTTCAGTTCCTGATGAAATAAATCTTTCTTCCCTTCGTCTCAAAGAGCACGTGTTGTTCAAAATATACACACTGTCCTCCTTATCCCTATGTTCTGAATTCCTTTAACCCCAACCTGTTCAGCTTCGTTCTTATCTCTGAATATCAGGTAACATAAATAAAATAGCCTCTCAAAATCCAGAAATAATAATCACCACTCCAGACTTAATGTGTCTGCTCTAAAAGCTTACAATCTAGGTCCCTGTTTTCTTATGAACATTTTCCAAAGGTGACCATACTGTTGTTGTTTTTTTGTTTCTGGCTTATTTTGTCTCGCCAAATGTCCCACATGTTCATTCACATCATTGCATGCCTCACAACATTGCTCCTTTTTGTGGCAGCCCAACCTTCATTCGTGAGTACACGCCATCGTTGGCCAATCTACTTCTCCATCAGTGCATCCTTCAGCCACCTGCATTTATTGGGCTTCAAGGTCCATAGTCTACCAACATTCTTAATTTTAGATAACTTCATTGTTCCCAAGAGAGAGAAAACCAATAAATACACCCTTGCCAAATAGGAAATCTAAATCTCCTCTTGTCCCTCACCCCATTATTTACCTCTGCTGCTGCTGTAGTAGTGCTGATGGTTTCCTTTTAATCATAACTCATAGCCTGCAATAGCAGTTTTCTCCCTGTACCCTGGACTTAAACACTCTCTATATAAGAATTATATCTTTGAAGTAATTCTTACAAGAACTCATTCATATTTCTAGTGTGAAACAGTGGAACATTTGGGTCTATACAACCCCTTTCAATCTTGCTCATCTTCAACATGGTAATATTACTTCTAGACCCACTAGAGAATCACCTTCGCTCTTCTCTATTCCCTTACATTGGAATTCAACCTCATTAGCTAACAATCCACCCATCTCTAGTTTCTGTGTATTTCTAAGTCCCCTATATTCTATATTACAAGCCTCTGATTATACCTTTATGCTGGTCATAAAAGTGGAATCATACAGTATTTGTCCTTTTGTGTCTGGTTAATTTTGCTCAGCATGATGTTCTCAAGACTCATCCATCTTGTCATGTGCTTCAGGGTGTCATTTTATCTTACTGCTGCATAATATTCCATTGTATGTATATACCACATTTTGTTGATCCACTCATCTGTTGATGGGCATTTGGTTTGTTTCCATCTTTTTTGGCAATTGTGAATAATATTGCTATGAACATCGGTGTGCAAATATCTGTTGCTTTCACCTCTTCTGAGTATATACCAAGAAGTGCTATTTTTGGGTTATAGGGCAACTTGATATTTAGTTTCCTAAGGAACTGCCAAGCAGTCTTTCATAGTAGCTGCACCATTGTACTTTCCCATCAGCAGTGCGTATGTGTCCCAGTTTCTCCACATCTTCTCCAACATTTATAGTTTCCTGTTTGTTTAATAGCAGCCATTCTTACAGGTGTGAGATGGTATCTCATTGTAGTCTTGATCTGCATTTCCCTTATAGCCAGTGAAAATGAACATCTCTTCATGTGCTTTTGAGCCATCTGTATTTGCTCTTCAAAAAAATGCCTATTCCTATCTTTAGCCCATTTTATAATTGGGTTGTTTATTCTTTTGTTGTTGAATTGTATGATTTCTTTGTATATACAGGAAATCAAACCTTTGTCTAATATGTGATTTCCAAATATTTTCTCCCATTGAGTTGGCTGCCTTTTCACCTTTTGACAAAGTCTTTTGAGGTGCAAAAGCATTTCATTTTGAGGAGTTCCTATTTATCTATTTTTTTCTTTTGTTGCTTGTGCTTTGGGTGTAAAGTTTAGGAAGCTACCTCCTATTACTAGGTTTTGAAGATATTGCCCTCAATTTTCTTCTAGAAGCTTTATGGTGCTAGTTCTTATATTTAGGTGTTTGATCCACTTTGAGTTGATTTTTGTGTAGGGTGGAAGTTAGGGGTCCTCTTTCATTTTCTTGGCTATTGATATCCAGTTCTTCCATGCCCAATTATTGAAAAGACTATTTTGTCCCAGTTCAGAGGATTTGGGGCCTTATCAAAAATCAGTTGACCATAGATTTGGTGGTCTATTTCTGCACTCTTGATTCAATTCCATTGGTCAATGCTTCTGTCTTTGTGCCAGTACCATGCTGTTTTGTTTTTCATGGGCAGGCACTGGGAATCAAACTTCGTCTCTGGCATGGTAGGCGAGAACTTTGCCTGCTGAGCCACTGTGGCCTGCCTGGTACAATGCTGTTTTGACCACTGTGGCTTTATAATAGGTTTTAAAGTAAGGGAGTGTTAATCCTCCCACTTCGTTCTTCTTTTTAGGATGCTTTTAGCTCTTCAGGGTGTCTTTCCCTTTCAGATGAATTTAGTAGTCAGCTTTTCCAAATCTTCAGAGTAGGTTGCTGGAATTTTGTCAAATGCTTTTTCAACATCATTCGAGATGATCATGTGATTTTTCCCTTTTGATTTGCTAATGTACTGTATTACATTAGTTGATTTTCTTGTTTTGAACCATCCTTGCATTCCTGGTATGAACCCCACTTGGTCGTGATATATAATTCTTTTAATGTGCTGTTGGATTCGATTTGCTAATATTTTATCGAGAATTTTTGCATCTATGTTCATTACGGAGATTGGCCTGTAGTTTTCCTTTCTTACAGAATCTTTACCCAGTTTTGTTATTAAAATATTAGCTTCATAGAATAAGTTACGTAGAGTTCCTTTTTCCTCATTTTTTGGGAAAAGTTTGAGCAGGATTGGTGTTAGTTCTTCATGGAATGTTTGATAAAATTCCACTGTGAAGCCATCTGGTCCCGGGCTTTTCTTTGTAGGAAGATTTTTGATGACTGATTGAATCTCTTCACTTGTAATTGGTTTGTTGAGATCTTCTATTTCTTCCTGAGTCATTTTAGCTTGTTAGTGTGTCCCCAGGAATTTGTCCATTTCATCTAAGTTGTCTAGTTTGTTGGTGTATAGTTGTTCATAGTATCCTCTTATGATTTCTTTTATTTCTTCAAGGTTGTGTTAATATACCCCTTCTCATTTCTGATTTTGTTTATTTGCATCCTCTCTCTCTTTTTTTCTTTGTCAGTCTTGTTAGTGGTGCATAAATTTTATTGATTTTCTCAAAGAACTAACTTTTGGTTTCATTAATTCTTTCTGTTGTTCTTTTATTCTCTCATTCATTTACCTCTGCTTTAATCTTTGTTATTTCTCTTCTCCTGTTTGCTTTGGGGTTAGTTTGCTGTCTTTTTCTCAAGTTCTTCCAGGTTTGCTGTTAAGTCCTCAATTTTTGCTCCTTCTTTTTTTTTTTAATATAGGCATTCAGGGCAATAAATTTCCTTCTCAGCACCGCCTTTGCCACATCCCATAAATTCTGATAAGTTGTATTCTCATTTTCATTCATCTCCAGATAGCTACTGATTTCTCTAGCAATATCTTCTTTGACCCACTAGTTGTTTAAGGGTGTGTTATTTAATTTTCATATAATTGTGAATGTTCTTGTTCTTTGATGGTTATTGAGATCCAGCTTCATCCCATTGTGATCAAAGAAAGCACTTTGAGTAATTTCAATATTTTTAAATTTATAAAGACTGTTTTATGCCCCAGCCTATGATCTATCCTGGAGAATGTTCCATTGAGCACTAGAGAAGATTGTATAACCTTGTGATTTGGGATGCAATGACCTATATACGTCTGTTAGGTCTAATCATTTATCAAGTTATTTAACTTCTCTATTTCCTTGTTGATCTTTTGTCTGGTTGTTCTATCTATAGAGGTGAGTGGTGTATTGATGTCTCCTAATATTATTGTTGAAACATCTGTCACTCCCTTCAGTTTTGCCAATGTCTGTCTCATGTACTTTGGAGCTCCTTGATTGGAAGCATAAACATTCTTGGTGAATTGACCCTTTAATTAATATATAGTGTCCTTCTTTTTCTCTTATGATGTCTTTACACTTAAAGTCTGTTTCATCCGATAGTTGTATAGCTACTCCTGCTTTTTTTTGGCTACAACTTGTGTGGAAAATTTTTTCCATCCTTTCACTTTCAATCTATTTGTATTCTTGTGTCTAAGCTGAGTCTCTTGTAAACAGCATATAGCTGGATTATGTTTCTTAATCCATTCTGCCAATATGTATCTTTTAACTGGTAAGTTTAGTCCATTAACATTCAAAGTTATTACTGAAAAAGTGTTTTTTGATTCCATTATCCTATCTTTTAAATTTTATTTGTCAGATCTATATATTCTTTTCCCTCTTTCTCTTTTTATTCTTTAAATTTCTTTAGTGGTACTCTTCAATTCTGTGCCCTCCTCCAGATTTCCTTCTCCTGTCTTTTTTTTCAGCCAGCAGAGCTCCTTGTAGTATTTCTTGTAGGGATAGTTTCTTGTTGACAAATTCTTTTAGGACTTCTTTGCCTGTGAAAACTTTAATTTCTCCCTCAATTCTGAAGGACAATTTGGCTGGGTACAGAATTCTTGACTGGAAGTCTTTCTTTTTCAGGATCTTGAATATATCATACGACTGCCTTCTCACCTCCAGGGTGCTAGTTGAGTAGTCTGAACTCAGTTTTATTTGATTTCCCTTGTATGTAGTAGATTGTTTTCTCTTGCTGCTTTCAGGATTTTCTGCTTCTCTTCAACATTTGACAGCCTGATTAGTATGTGCCTTGGAGAAGGCCTATTTAAGTTTAATCTGTTTAGAGTTCTTTGGGCTTCTTTGACTTGTATCTTTATGTCCTTTATGAGGGTTGGGAACTATTCCCCCATTATATCCTCAACTACTCTTCCTAGCTGTTTACTCCTCTTTTCTCCTTCTGGGACACCAATGATTCTTGTTTTTGTGTGCCTTGTTTGTCTATTATTTCCCTGAGTTCCCATTCAATTTTTTTTCCATCTTTTTTGTCATTTGCTACTTTGAATCTTCAAAGTCAACTACCCTGTTCTCTATATCACTTACTCTTTCTTCTGTCTCTTCATATCTGGTGTTGTGTGCCTCTAGTATGTTTTTTATTTGATCAACAGTATCTTTAATCTCTGTGATTTCCACTATTTTTCTGTTTATTCTTTCAAATTCCTCTTTGTGCTCTTCTACTGTCTTCTTGATCTCCTTTATGTCATTTGCTATCCCACTTATTTTATTTAATTGTATGAACATTTTTGATTAGTTGTTTCAATGTCTGTGTCTCCTCTGGTGTTTTAATTTGTTCATTAGGCAGGGCTATATCTGTCTGCATTGTGATATGCTTAATGATCTTCTGCTGTCTTCATGGCATGTAAATAGCTTGATTGATTTACTTTGGGAGTTGATTTCTTTCAGTAGTCTAAAGGCCGTGTGTTTGTGGGATGGTTGTACAGCAGGGAGCAGGACATGCGGTGGAACGCTCAGTACAGTGATTTGTTTCAGGGCAGGTATAGGCACAGTTTGAGGATGTTACACTGATTCTTATGAACGTGAACAGCCAGTGGCCAGGGGAGGATGTAGCTGTGTGGGTGCACCGGTCTGGTGGGTCTAACCCTGGTATGCACTGGTCTAAGGCACGGGGTCCCTTGTGTGCATGCATAGAGCTGTGGCAGCAGGTCGGCATTATACCTTTGTGGATTGATGGCAGATGTGACCTGGCTGTGCAGGTCGGCACTTTCTCAGAGCTGGGAAGTATGGCTGAGGCTGTGTGCATGCACGGTTCTAGGACTGCTGTAAAGTGTGGTTCCCAGAGCTGAATGATGAGATTGGGGGCCCATGTGCATACGTGGGCCTGGGAGTAATGTAAATGGATACACTGAGCTCGGGGTGGAGGGGGAGTGTTAGGCTGTGCGACACTATGGGCAGGGGGCGGGGGTAGCCTAGATATGGAGGTTAATGCCCACAACCTTTATGCGCTGGCAACAGCCTGTAGGGAATTAGGAGGGGGAGGTAGTGCTCGGGAGGGGTGCAGGAGAGGTGGGTTAGGCTGCACTTGGGGTGGGAGTATGGGGCATGTACATGCACCAGTGGCTAGTGAGGTGGGGGTGCCTGGAACGCTGGGAATTGAAGTGGGTGATGGGGTTGAGGTGCGTGGGGTGTGGGGTAAGTTGCCGGTCGTGGGGTTGTGCTGGTGAGGGTGGCGCGCCCAAGGAATGCGGCCTGGCTTACTTCCTTGTCCTGCATTCCCATACATGCACTCCCACGGGTTCTGCGGCTCCGCACCAGGCTCCAGCTTTCTGCCTCTCAGTTCCTTGGTGTCTGCAACGAGAGCTGTTGCACAGGGTGCAGAAGGCTCTCCCGGGTCAGCCGCACTCCTAAATTGCTGCCTCAGTCGCCCTCCTGTCCCTTCTCTAACTTTTCCATGATGCAGAGCTAAGCTTGAGCTACTCTAGTTGGCCATCTTCCCAGACGTATCTCCCTACTTCTTATAAGGCCACCAGTCTCCAGTCTCTGGAGGTAGGGCCCACCCTCAACCAGTGAGACCCTATTTCCAAATAAGGTCATATTCTCAGCCTCCAGTGGACATAAGTTTTGGGGAGATGCTATTCAACCCAGTACAACCTCCAAGCACTTGGCCTCCCCACTTCTACAGCTGCCCATGGTTTACATCCAGATGACCTCCAGGTATGAAGTTATGACCTCCCGCCTTTGTCCTCCTTTGTCCTTCTCTTGGATACACACAAGTCCATGCCTCCCAACCATGCAAACCCATGGACTACACCTCCCTACCTGTGGGCAGAGGTTCCCATGGGCTGCCCCGAGTTGCCAAGGCTGTTGGGGAGCCTGGTGAGGCAGGTGGCGAGGCAGGTGGTGTGGGTTTACAGAAGATTGTCTTAAGAAATAGGGATGATTCTACTTTCACTTAAGGGTGGCTTCATTTGTTTAACAAATAGAAATAGATTTTTTTGAACACTCACGTATGCCAGGCTGTGAGTTAAGTACTGAGGCTACATCAGCTTTGACCCATCCCTATAGTATAAAATACTGAATTGTTTCTGTGAAGGAAAGCGGCCAAGCCTTTCTGGGTCTTGCCGTCTGCCCTCACTTCTGTACACCACTGCCCCATGTGCTAACGGTGTTTCCAATATGTGGAAGCAAGTCACAGTCGTGTGAGGAGGACACCCATGATTCCAGGCAGTGAAGGCTGAGTGATGTGGGAGTCGCTTTTCACACACCTGTTGCTGGAGAAGACACTTGTCAGAGTTTCTCCTTCAGCACTGTGGCTCCGTGACACCATGGCTTCATTGTAGCAAGGCTCCATGGCTCTGTGGCACTGTGGATCCACGGCACCATGCCTCTATGGTTCTATGGCTCTGTGGTCCTGTGACTCCTTGGCTCCATGGCTCCGTGGTTCCATGACACCATGGCTTGGTGGCACCATGGTTCCATGGCTCCGTGGCCCTGTGGCTCCTTGGCACCATGCCTCTGTGGCTCCATGGCTCTGTGGCTGTGTGGCATCATGGCTCCGTGGCACTGAGGCTCCATGGCACCATGGCTCTGGACTCTGTGGCACCGTGGCACCATGGCTGGGGCATCCAGGAAAAATGTGATCAGAGACACATTCTTGAAAGGCTGGGAGCATGCAATGGCAAAACCTGCATGGGTTCTGAGGTCACACCCCCTGCGGAATGCCAGCCTTCTCTCCTTGAGCCCAAGTTGAGCAGTTGGACAGATACATGGCACCATCACTCACGAAACTGAGGATGCCTGCCACTCAAGTGGTCAGGCCTGCCCTGTCCACTTAACAGTGATTTACTCACGACAGTATAGGATTGACTTCTGGGCCCAGATGCACAGTCTGTGGTCTCAGCCTTGGCAATAAGTGAAGTTGGCTGGTCCATGGTCAGGGATGGGGACTCTTTCCTATGCCAGTCACGGAGACCATGGAGCAGTGGGGCTAAGGTGGGGGAGGGGCCACTTGCTTCAGGCACAGCATTTAAGGGACGACCAAAAAGCTCAGTAAATGAGATAAATAACATCTAATGCAACATTTTTAAAACAATCTATCTTAATGCATTAAAAATTCATGATGGACAAAATAGAAGATTAGAAATCAAGAGCATTTGATTTGATCAAAAGAATTGCTGCTTTTTCTTTCTGCCTCAGGCCCAGTAGGACACTGCCAGGCACTGGCTAACAGCTGTCCCTCTTTGAGGATTTATGTGCTGGTCACAAGACAAATACGGCCACCCTGCCAGGTAAGCATTGCAGCATAGCTATTCTTGGCAGATGAGTAAACTGAGGTTCCTTGGGGCTAAGTGGCTGCCAGGTCGTGGAGCTATTGGGCGGCTGGACTACATCTGCCTCACCCCACGTCCTATGCCCTTTAGTGGCTGCGAAGCCGCCTCTCTGTCCAGAGGATGCCAAGGGTGCGAGAAGATTTGATCAGCTTCTTTCTGAGAAAATGGCTGAGTCGTTGCAGTCGGAGCTGGAGGTTGTAATCGGGAACTTCTATCTGATGAGGCTCATAATAGCTGGGTTGGTGCATGCTTTTTCATTCTGTGGTTTTTGTTTAATCTCTTTTTTATTTCATTATTCCTTTAACTATGTGATTCTTTTGTCTCTGTAATCGGTCCTAATAAATGCTGTAATTATAAGGCTCCCTGACTCTGCTGAACTGAGGGGAGCTCCCTCTGCAGCTCATGGGACCGTGGCACGTGGCCTCTGCCATGGGCGAGGCTTGACTCGCCCACCTCTCCCTCAGGTTCAGCTCTTTCAAGCAGAGAACTTGTCCATCTTGTTCACAGCTTTATCCCCAAAATCTGCTCAGTACCTGGCACATAGAAGGTGCCTAATAGATGTTTGTTGAATAAATGAATGAATGGGAAAAAACCCATCTAATCAGTGCACAACCCTTGAAAAAATGCATGTAGTATTTCTGGCATATGTACTTGAAACTTGTCCCTAGGGTAGTGCTCAGAGCTAACTGAGAATATTTGGGGGCTAAAATTTATGAATTTTGGGATGCTTCATAAAACCATATTTTAAATATGTATTTCTAAATCTCCAGTCTAAAGGGACACAGTGGATACATGTTACTTAACTCTAAGGGGGTAAAAATATACCTTTGGCACCAAATACCTGGAAATCAGGTGTGTTTGCTTTCATTTGTCCACTGAGGGGCACACACAGCTAAGTTGGCAGATGCCCTGCTCAGGGACAAATGAGCTTCTCTGTCAGCAGCGTGAGTTGGTTTGTGGTTTGAAGTATTTGATGCTTGTCTTCAGGTTATTCCTGATAAAGTATTGTTCCTTGCAAAGCTTTGCCTGTGCACTCCCTGGGCAGGATGGGTCCTCAGTGGCTGGCTTTTCTGAGGGTAGCTGTGAGTCTGTGGTGTGTTGAGCAAGTATCTCAGAGGTTAAATGGGAACAGGGTGCCGGCATGAATTATGGATCAGTTCTGTCCTTCCTAGCTTGGAGTCCTGGCTCCAGAATGCTAACTGCACAAGCTCTACCCTGACCCCACCTCTGCCCTTCCCCAGGTGAGGCTGCTTGTGTCCATGGGTCTTTGTTTCTGCTGGACCTTCTGCCACTTCCCTTTCACTCCTTCCAGCTCCCACCTCTATTCCACAATCATCTGGAGAACTTCACCATTCAAAGTTGGGTCCCAACAGGGACTCAGACCCCACCCAAGACCAACAATAAGAACCTGCATTTTAACAAGATCTTCAAGGCACTCACATACCCATTAAAGCTTGAAAAACACTGTAAATAACTCTACTCCATCCTTCAGTGTTCAACTCAGGTGCCACCTCCTCCAAGGAGTCTTCCCCAGGCCTCTCCCTGGTTGCTGCAGGTGAGGTGAGAGAGCCTGTCATGGCCACATCTGGTTTATGAATCTTTCTTTTCCACTGGCTGTGCACTCAGGCTTTCTCCACTAAGAATGTGGCAAGGGTGTTTCTAGGACAGGTGGGCAGCTGCAGGGAGGACTCCAGGGCAAAACAGACCTGTCCTTTGGGTTTGCTGCAAAGTCCTGGGGACACATTAAATCTGGAACGAAAGCCCTTTGGTCTAGGGAAAGACAGAACAAGAGGTCTAGCTGTGGAGAAGGCTGCCCCATGAGGTGAACTCACCAAGCCTTCTAAGTGCTTCATTGGCACCCACTGCGTACATCAAGGCAATCTCTGTGGCATGTAGGAGCAACCTCAGGTGTTCAAAGTTAGTGCCAAACCCAAATGACATTTTCTAGTCCCGTCCCTGCCATGTAAACTGCTTTGATGACATGTGGTATAAGGGAGTCATGGGTTGCAGATCTTCTCCTCTGGGACCCATGGGGCAGGACCAAGTGTAGTCTTTTGTGTAGGAGGGTATGAAATCCCCTTGCATCTCCATCCCTGGCTCATTCTCCCTACCGTCCGAGGGAAGGGCTTAGTCACTGATCCAGCAGGAGACATATGTGCTTATATGTGTATGTACGATGTTTATGTATGTATGTACATATAATATACTATATTATATAATTATATAATGTAGTATGTGAATGGAAATATTAAGAGCTTTATTATAGGAATTGGCTCACATGACCATGGCGATTGGCAAGTCCCAATTCCTTTGAAGGTTTTGGTAAATTCCCCTGGAAAACTGGCTGAGTTCGAGATAGAAATTCTTCTTTCTGACTGCTGAAAATCTCCATTTCTTCCTCCATCCTTCAGAGGGTTGTGCTGAGGCTCATTCTACCGGGTCCCACCAATTCTCAACAGCCTTGAGCCCCCATTGCCCCTGGTAGTGACCTGCTTAGAAACAGGCATTTCACCTTCATTTCACCTTCCTCGTCTGCCCAGTCTTCCTCTCTCCATTCCCTCACTGCTATTTCCAAGGGCTGCCTCCCAGTACATCTGCTCCCAAGTCCTTGCCTAAGGCTTTGCTCCGCGGAGTGTGTGTGGGGAGGCGTTAAAATATGGCAGTGACCCACGATGAGAGGCTTTGAGAGGAGGTGGTGCTGGAGACGAGCAGAGTAAAGCTAGAACATTCTATATCCTCTTTGGGGCTGAATTCCAAATATCATAGGCATTAACTTCCTCACATTCCACATTGTTCTAATTTAGACAAGGAAGAAAGACTCAGATTTTTGAGATAGGTGTGTGGCCCTGTGCTCACTGCAGCTATGCCGAGAACTGGGCCTATGCCATCTGGGGCTACCCCAGCACCTGTTACGGTTTCTCCTGGGTCTCTCAGGTCAACCTCCCCGGAACTAAGCTCTCAGTCCTCTCGCACACCTGTTTCCCCGCTGGCCTCCCCTCTCCCATCACAGTAAATAGCACCACTCCACAGCCAGACCAGACCAGAAACAGATCTTCACAGCTCATTAACTACTACATCCCAGACCCTGAACAATTATTTTATGTCCTTTCTATCATGTACTCCACAATGCTGCAAGGACAAGGCATAGTCTTCGTTGTAGATATGAGGATAACAAAGTCTGTGGTCATCAAGTTAAATAACTTGATGCCAAGAGTACACAACAGTGATGTGGCAGAATCAGGTTTCAGAACCAGAGCTCACCGACCCTAAGTCTGGGTCCTGAACTCTTCCATGACACATGATTATTTGTGCCTAATTTTCCTCTTCTATAAAGTGAGGATAACGGTAATACTTCAAAAGGTTGATGTAAGAATTAAACGTTATTATATATTTAGAATCTGGCACAAAGTCTCCCCATGGTGGCTATGTCTACATCTTGATTTCTTCCCACGGACAGGACTGGCCATCGCTTTCTTGGGGGAGCAATAGAAATCATACAACCTCCTAATAATGGAAAAAGGCAGGCTGCACCTTCTCTTTTGCTTCTAGGACCTTGTACAATGTCTGAAGCAACAATACGTGTTCAATAAATGAATGCTCAGTTTTATTCACTTTCCCCCTCAAGGGTCTCTTGACTTCCAGAATCTTCCATTCTAATGAGTCTTCTACATTTCCACTAAAATGATATATGTCAAATGAGATTTCTATTATATCGCATCTTTGCCTTTAAGAGGTGTCACTGCTTATACTGTTATCCCCAATCTTCACCATGACACGGGAATACTTCTTCCTGGTTGTTCTCCTAAACACAGAACACACTATCCAGAGTTCGCATGCGGTGTTATTTCCATCTCCCTGCCTCTGTAAATGCCTCCATTATGCCTTGCATCTTCTCTTCTGGTCAGGTCACTCACCCTCTGTGAATCCTTCCTTCCCTGGCCACTGAGCTCCCCACTCTCTCTTGGCTCAATTTATGACTGTCCCCTTAGGTGTCTTCTGTCTCCTCTGATGACTGAGTGACCAGATGGATATGAAGGTTGGTAGATCAAGATCCTAAAGGATTAGTATGTGAGCACAAGCCTATAATAATGGCTCCTGGAGTATAGCCCCATTCAGGGATGGCCTTGAAATGTAGTTGGGAGGGGGGAGTTTCTTTCAATGGGCAGAGATTTGGGCAACTTGCCTGGTCATCTACTTGTGTAAAAAGAGAAGTGCTGTGAATATATACAGGCCCATGAACAGTGGCAAATGGCTTGGTTGGCTGGAGAAGTGAGAAGGGAGATTGAGCTGAAGATCAGAAGGAAGTAGATTTGGGGTAAGAGAATGTAGATACACAAGGAAATTGAGGGGGTGCAAAGTGGGAAGATCTTTACATGCAAAGTCCCACCAGTGAGCATTTAGCATGAAAGAGGCACTAAATAATTAAGGAGACAAAGTATCTTTGTCAGCTGATATAAGACAGTTTCCATCATTGGTCATCCCAGTTGGTGAAAGGGAGTTTCCATCACTGGCCATCCCAGTTCTGCACAATTAGAATATGAGTGAAGGGAAGATGGTGAAAGAAGTGAAAAGTGTGCATGGACCCCACTTATCAAAGCTTATCTAACTATCGCTAACTGTCAGGGTTCAACCTCCCAGGAAAAAAAGACAAATCTCAGCCCTCTTATGGTAGCATACCTTGCAGAGACCAAATAGTTATTTGGTAACAAGTTTACTAGACTAGGTTTCTTCCATCCTAGAAGGGTCAATAATTCATCAAACATCAGTCGTCTGGCTCATCTAAATGTGTTTAGAACAAGGGCAGCAAAGCAGGTTTGGAACAAGGCAACCAACCTCCACTGACCTCCCAGGAATTACTCTGAGAAAGGGCAGAGGCAGGGCACTGGGACTTGCAGGAGCCATGGGGGACAGAGAGCGGGCATTGAGATCGTAAAGACAGGGCCACCTATTCTTATGGACAGCAGGCCTCCACGCTCCAATTGTAAAAGGCTGGTCTTTAAGAAGAATAGAAAGTGGGTAGAAAAAAATGAAAATATTTCCTGAATCCTTAGGCCAGACCCACAAAGAACAAAATAGGATTAAAACCATTGGCCCATAAAGAGGCCCAAGATATTTTGTTGAGTGAAGTAGCAATGTGCAAAACAACATATATATATATAGAGAGAGAAGTACAGAGAAAGTTCCGGAAGATCAGTCCCCTGCCCAGCACCCTTCTGGGGGCTGGGATTTGAAAAGCAGGAATGAACCATCCTTTCCTTTCTTTTTTTTTTCTTTTTTTATATGCCTCTTTTTCAATTTTACTTTGTTAAAACAAGTATATATTATTGTGCAACTTTTAGAGATCCTCTTCTAACCTCCAGATTCCTTAGGGATATGATTACCTAGAATTTCATTTCTTCTTTTTTTCTTACAGATACTCCCCTCCCCCCTCCCTCCATTTCCCAGTAATCTCTAATCTACTTTCTATCTGTGCAAATTTGCTATTTCTAATCCTCTCTTATAAGTGATATCATACATTATTTGTGTTAACGTGACTTGTTTATTTCATTGAGCATAATACTTTCAAGCTTCTTCCATGTTGCAGCATGTCTCCAAACTTCCTTCTTTCTTAAGACTGACTATTCTATTATGTGCATATGCTGCATTTTGTTTATCTGTTCATTTATTGATGGACACTTGGGTTGTTTCCCACCTTTCAGCTATTGTGAATAAGGGTGATATAAACATTGGTATAAAGTATCTATTGAGACCCTATTTTCACTTTCTTTGGGTATATATCTAGAGTAGGATTGCCAGGTCATATAGTAATTCTGTTTTTAACTTTTTGAGGAACTACCATATTGCTTTCCACAGTGGCTGCACCATTTACATTTTCTCCAACAATGTACTAGAGTTCATTTCTAGTTTTTTATTTATTTATTTATTTATTTATTTATTTATTTATTTATTTCTCCATATCCTTCTCAACACTTGTTATGTTTCATGTTAAAAAGAAAAGAGCCATTCTTGTGGGTGTGAAACTGTATCTCAATATGATCTTTTTTTTTTTTTTTAATTTTTCTTGTTTAATGAGTGTGCAGCTTAATGTCTTTTTTTTTTTACATGGGCAGTCACCGGGAATTGGACCCGGCTATGTGATCTTGATTTGTATTTTCCTTATGGCTAATAATGGTGAGAACATTTGCATGCGTTTATTGGCCCTTTGTGTATATTCTTTGGAAAAATGTCTATTCAAGTTCTTTGCTAATTTTTTAATTGGACTGTTTGTCTTTTTGTTGTTGCAGTGTGAAAGTTCTTTATATATTCTGGATATTGAGTTGTTTTTCAATAAATGGTTTGCAACAATTTTTTCCCATTCTGTATGTTGTCTTTTCACTTTCCTGATAATTCCCTTCCATGCTATTGTGTAACTTTTAACAGACAGTGTCCTCCACTGATCTGCCACTTCACCGTCCCCTGGATGTGACCAGCTCCTTCCTGCTTCTTCTGCTCTCCAGCCAGAAATGCCCACCTGTTCCACTCTCCAGCCTAAACCCTCCCATTCCTGAGCTCAGAGCATGTGTCTCCTTTCTTCCGGGGACTCCCCCACTTTTCTGGTGCTGAGTGCTGGTGGCCTGCTGGGAAGTTAAGATTGCAGGGGGCAGGGATTATGTCTTCTTATTTTCATCCTCCTCTTCTCCCTTGGACTGCAAGCCTGTCTCAGGGTGGCTTAGTGCAAGGCCTTTAGAATCAGACAGTTGGCCTGGAATCCTGCCACCCCACTCCTGGCTCTGTACGCCAGGGGATCTCCTCACACTTCAGCATCCTCACCTTGAAAGTTGAGACTCATGAGGATGGAGCCCAGTGGCTGATGTGAAATGCCCAGCACCGTGCCTGGCAGATGGAGAGTCTCAGCAAGTGGGAGGCACCATGGCCACTACCAGATCAGTAAGCCATTACCAGCATCATTGCCTTACTTGGATAAAGATAAAAGCAAACTGTCTCATGCAGGGTTTCCTCCCTGGGAAGGGACTGTCCTTGAAATGATGGCTGCTGGACATATCTACTTCGGTGGGGGATCAGTGGAGCTTGCAGAAAGTGGGTCAGACAGCTGGCGGGAGGCTGCGGAAGCCAGAAGAGGCTTCTAGGGGTATCCAGTTGCTGACAGCAAGGACTCTGGGCCTGGGCCCAGGCAGTCAGCATGGTCCTCGGGTCATGTCCACCAAGCTCTCATCTACAGCCTCTGACTCACCCACAGCCTCAGGCACCCGGGGGAGAGTAGTAGCTGCATCGCTTGTGCTATTAGACCACAGGGCCTGGGAAAGCTGACCATCTCTTGGCTGGGGTCAGCTGATGGTGTAACTTGCCCGCAGGAGGGGAAAGGAGAAGAGGGGCCCCTGCTTCTAGGCGTGAGTCCCAGGCAAGGTGGGCAGATACTCGCCTCAGTCAAGATTTGAAATATTTGTCTTTTTGTTGTTGCATTGCAAAAGTTGTTTATATGTTCTGGATATTGAGTCCTTTTCCAATACATGGCTTGCAGCAATTTTTCTCCCATTCCATAGGTTCTTTTCCATTTCTCAGCCCCAGACCTGCTGAAACAGAATCTGCATTTTGAGAAGATCTTTGGGTGATTTGCTTGTATATTTGAGTCAAAGAAAGGCTAACCCAGGAGTCTTTCTGGATTCTAAGTAAAAGAATGTGCAAGAGAGGATTAACTTTGCCCAAAGAGAGGTCTAGATTTTGTCCCTGGCTCCTGGGAAGTGACATCCAAGCCCTTGGAATGTCCTACCTGATGGGAGGGTTTTGGGTTGCATAGGATGTTCTGTGCTGACCGTGTAGTTGGGGTGGGGGTCTTGTGGTACCAACCCAACCTCTGGAAGGACTGGAGACTAAGTTCAGCCACAAGGGCAGTTGCTGAGTCTACATTACTGAGCCCCAATCAAACCCCTGGCCACCAAGGCTTGGGTGAGCCTCCTTGGTTGGCCACTCTTCGTGCCTATTGTCACACATCATGCTGGGAGGAGCAGGCACCATCCACGTAACTCCACCAGGAAAGGACTACTGGAAGCCCCTTCCTGGCAATTCCTGCCCCTGTGCCAAGCTTCTTTTCACTTCGTTGATTTTTAACCTGTGTCCTTTCATTGTAATGAGCCATGACCATGGGTATAATAGCTTTTCTTAGTTCTATGGGTCCTTCTAGTGAATTATGGAACCTAAAGTTGCTCTTAGGGACCTTCAAATTTGCATTTGGTGTCAGAGGTGAGAGTGGTCCTGGAGACCTCCTGGACTTTGCAAGTCAGAATACCAGCAATCATATTGTCGTGGGGCTGGGGCTAAAAGGAGCCTGGAGCCCAAAAACCGTGCTGAGCATTTTAGGGCTGTGAGTGAATTCACAAAAGTGGGGAGACCTCCCTGGTAGGTGATATTTGGCCTGAACACTGGAGTAAGTGATGACATGGGCCATGGTAATGTCTGTGGAGTGAGGAGCATGTACAAAGGCCCTGGGACTGGAGCATGCCTAGCATGTGTGAAAAACAAGAAGGCAGCTAGTATGGCTGAGACAAAGTAAATAAAGGGGCCAGTAATAGGAGGTGGTGAGGCTCACCATAAGAACTATGTATTATAGGAACTGACGCATGTGACTCTGGGGATTGGCAAGTCTGCATTCCATAGGGCAGGCCACAGTTGGAAACACCCTTGAAGTTAAGATTAAATTCTCCAGGAGAAGCTGGCTGACGGAAGAAGAAACAGGAATTCTTCTTTTTGACTTCTGAAATCCTCAGTTCTGGCTTTAGGACCTCTGACCAATTAGATGGGGAGATTATCCTCATTGCTAAAGGCAATTCTTTGTGGACTGTAGCTGCAATCAGCCGTAGATGCAATCGACTAACTGTAGATGCAAATCCTTCTACAAAATACCTTTACAGTAACAATCAGGCCAGCGCTTGCTTGGCCAACAAATGGACACCATAATTAACCAAGCTGACCTAGGAAATTAACCATCACACCCTCCAACAGAAAAACAGGCACCAAAATCATAGGAAAAAGGGACTCAGAGAAATCAACTCATGGAACAGAAGAAAACTTCCTTGAAAACTCACAGCTAAAATCCTTAAAGAAATCCCCTTAAGGTAAAGCATCTGGGAAACAAGAGCAGGATGTTCTTTTTAAAAAAAAAAAGGAACATTCATGGGTGGTGGGAACATTCATGACTCAGTGGCAGAATTCTCGCCTGCCATGCCGGCGACCTGCCATGTCGAGTCCCAGTGCCTGCCCATGCAAAAAAACAAAAACAAACAAACAGTCCTCTCTTAAAGAAAAAAGGAACATTCATAACTCCTGGATGGGGTGTAGGAAAGAGGACAAAGTGAAAACAAAAATTATTCAGACAGATTAGATGATATCAAAGAGAAATTTCCCCCCAAATAAAACTAAAGTCCAAGGAATTGATAATAGGAAAGAAAAGATAGGAAAGTAAGAGCGTCCATACAGGAGGTCCTGCATCTAACTAAAAGAAGTCCCAAAAAGAGAAAGGAGAAAAAAAAAAGGAGACAATTATCAAAGAAACAATGCTGGAAATTGCTACAGCTGAGGGATGTAAATCTGAGCCTGAGGCTCAAGCCAAGGCAAATCATGAAATATCAGTGTACCTGACAGAAGGTCTTAGAAGCTTCCAAGGACAATAAGCAGTCCATATAGCTTATATCGGTGGTCAGACTGTTGTTAGAGTTGGTGGTACATTGAATTATATGCCCCAGGAAAAAAAACCGCATTCCTAATCTTAATCCCATTCATATAGGTATGAACCAATTTATAAATATGCCCTTTAGGATATTATTTTTAGCTAAGGTGGGGCCAACTGAATCAGGGTGAAGAGGCTTTATAAACAGAACCTGGAACTCTGGAAGTCACAGAAGCCAGAAAGAAGAGCACACCTCCGTGCAATAGGAGACAGAAATACAAGCCAAGGAATCCTAAGGACTCCAGCAGCCAACACCAGAACACGCTGATTCCAGGAGAAAACCAGCCTTCCCAATATCTTGATTTTGCCCTTCTAACCTCAAAACTGTCAGCCAATAAATTCCTGTTGCCAAGCCAACCTATTGTGTGGATATTTGTCATGGCACCTTGGCAAAATAAGACAGAAATCCTGACAGCAACCCAGGGAGCTAGAAGATAACAGAGCCATGCCTATGAAAGTCTGATGGCCATGTATTTCTAGCACTGAATTCCTGGCTTATCAAACTCTCAATCAGAAATGAGAATAGAATATAGACATTTTCGTATGTTCAAGGTCTCAAAAAATGTATCTCCCATGCACCGTTTCTCAGACAACCACTGGGCAGTGCTCTTCCAAAATCACTGAAAAAATTGAGAAAGACCAGGCATCCCAGCTGGGGCACCCAACATTGGGGGGAAGAGAAAGGCCTCACGGGGGAGGGGTGTTAGTGGTGACAAAGGGACCCTCAGCGTAACAGCTCTGCAGCAGACCTAGGGAGCAACTGGTCCAGATGGAGATGGAAAAGCACAAATGCCAATAAAGATTCCTCCAAGAAAATTACAGAACCGATAGACTGATGTGTTGTCCATATGGACAATAAAATTGAGAAAGGGTTTTTCAGATGTATTGTAGCTTTTGAAAAGTAGCCATAGGTGCATGGGACAAAAATAAGGTAATTATTAACTTGAAGACAAACAAAAATGTACCAGACAAAATTGCAATCTTGTTTCCCTATTTGGCTCAGTGAAAAATATTTACATAGTCATGATATTGGCTTAACTGAAAACCCAGACAAGCTACATGGGAAAGTAGCCAGAAAAAGGAGAGGACGCTTGGGTGACATGGTGTTGGTTTGGGTAACTATAGGAGAGCTATACTGATTTCCTATTGCTGCAAATTACCAAGAATATAGTGGCTTAAAGTGACACTGATTTATTCTCTTAGAGTTCCAGAGATCAGAAATCTGAAATGAGTCTCACCAGGCTAAAAGCAAGATGTTGACAGGCATGTCTGCCTGCCGGAAGCTCTAGAGGAGAATCCATTGTCTGCCTTTCCCAGCATCTAGAGGCCATCCATATTCCTTGGCTTGTGGCCCCTTCCTCTGCCTTCAATCCAGCAGGGTAGCATCTTCCAAATTCTGACTCTGACCCTCCTCCCTCTCTCTTATGAGGACCCTTGGCATTATATTGTGTGCACCCAAATAATCAGGATAATCTCCCCGTCTCAAGGTCCTCAACTTCATCACATCTGCACAGTCCCTTTTGTCATGTAAGGGTGCATATTCACACATTCTGGGGACTAGGATATGGACAGCTTTGGGGAGGGGCATTATTCTGCCTTCCCCAAAAGCTAATGTCCAAAATGGGCAAATTGAGACCTAGGCCTATGAGCGTGTTATTTTGAAATATAGAGACATATGCTAGAAAAATATATTTATAAAAACCTATGCATGAAAAGGGTCAGTAGTGATTGCACCCAGGGGACTGGAGCCAGGGATGAGAGGCAAACCAGGGGGCAGCTACTTTTGTGGTAGGCCTTTTATACTATTTGAATTTTAAACCATGTGCAGCGCATGCTATGATAAAGAGTAAAATGCCCACTGCCAGGGCCCAACCCCAAGTCAAAATCTCCAGGTGGATGTCAGACTCAGAGTGTTTAGCAGGCTCCCAAGACTATTGGATGCCAAGCCAGTTTGGGACCTGCTGCTATGACAATAACCTGCTATCATCTGCTCATGTCTGCTCTGATGGTTTATTTCTGACTTGTCTTTCACCAAGGGTATGAGTGGATAGGCAGCAGGACCCGTGAGCAGACTTCATTTGGGCTGCCTCTTGCACATTTCTGTTGTATTGCATTTCCAAGGTCCCCTGAGTTGACATCCACTAAATGCTTGTGGAATGTACATGCAAACACATAGCAAGGCTCAAAGAGCAATACCCATCATTTTTACCAAATATGGTAGTTTCAAGGCTCTCGGAATGGTTTCCCAAGGCTCACCTCCCGACTGCTGTTGGGCTGTGTGAACACCTTTTCATTGGTCTGCAAAGGAGAGAAGAAAGGCAAGAAGTGTGTAGAAAGTTCACATACCCCTGAACAAATGTAATGGAAAGCACTGCACTGTCTTTTTATTTTAGATTACCTTTTTTTTTTCTGTTGAAATTATCCTTTAGAGGGCAGTCAACAGTGGCTCAGTGGCAGAGTTCTCACCTGCAATGCTGGAGACCAGGGTTGGATTCCTGGAGCTTGCCCATGCAAAATATATATATATATATATGTTATGTACATACATAATATATATCCTTTTATAAAATAATAGTAATAATGATGGCAGGTTTTTTTTTTAATTTCTTATTTGGCAAAATGGAAAGCTGTCAACCCTGTATGCTGTACCCCTAATTTTTTGTTATCATGAAATTGTAAGGGTCTGTGAAATTCAAAATCTGGGAACCTCTGAAATAGAGGCCAGTTTCTGAGGTCCATGGAACTTTCTTTGCTCTGCCATGGTGCCTACCACTTATCCTGTGCTACTGTGTGCCAGGGTTCCATGCCAGCTGATCAATTCCCCTTTTCTGTAGACAATGACTTTGTCCCAGTGGTATCTTGTTCAATAACAATTTGCTGAATAAATTAATGAGTGATTGGATGACTTTCAGGAGCTAAGAATGGAGGTTAGATGATGCATCATTTTTGAATCTTATTTTTATTGCTTGCAGTATATAATTAAGCTTGAGCAAGGACCCTGTCTTAATCCGCCTTTCAAGCAGGGCTCGTGCTCTGTGGGTGGTTGGCAGGAGTTTAGCAATGTGATTGTTCCTTGGATGTCATGGTTGTGCTCCTTGAACTTGGCTTTATTAGACCTGTCATGTGAGAGAGATGCGGAAGGGCCACATTCCACACTCATTGCTATGCTGGGAGGTGGCCTTAAGTTCTGTAGAGACGTGGCAGAAATTCTCTCCCTGAGAGGGACTGCAGGTTGGAGAGGGTTATGGGTTGAAATGTTTCCTCCTGAAATTTATGTTCACATCCTAACCCCTGGTATCAGTGAATGTGCCTTTGTTTGTAAATAGGATCTTGGCAGATGAAATGGAGTTAAGATGAGGTTATATTGGACTGGGGCGGGGGCGTACTAAATCCAGTGGCTGGTTTCTTTTAAGAACAGGGGGACAGCTTTCACTGTAAGCAGCTCAGAGTGATCTCTGAAATGGCTCACTACCCACTTGACCCAGAAATCCCTACAAAATTCATGCAATCAAGAGGTTCAAATCTTCGTGTTTACTTTAAGGACACCCAAGAAACTGCTCAGGCCATCAAGGATATGCAGATTTGACAGGTCACCCAGTATCTGAAAGATGTCACTTTATAGAAGCAACTTGTGCCATTCTGTCTTTACAGTGGTGGCGTTGGCATGTGTGCCCAGGCCAAATAGTGGGACTGGATGCAGGGTTGGTGGCCCAACAAAAGTGTTGCCTTTTTATCGCAGATGCTTAAAAATGCAGAGAGTAATGTTGAATATCGGGATGCAGATGTAGATTCTCTGGTCATTGAGCACATCCAGGTATGCAAAGCCCCTAAGATGTGCTGCAAGACTTACAGAGCTTGTGGTCAGATTAACCCACACATGAGCTCCCCTTGCCATATTGAGATGGTCCTTACTGAAAAAGAACACATTGTTCCTAAAACAGAAGAAAAAGATATCCCAGAAGAAACCGAAGAAACAAAAAGTTATGGCTCAGGAATAAATTCATCATAAAATAAATGCAAATTAAAGTTAAAGCAGAATGTTGGTTGTCTTATTAAATATGTTAAATATTAAGAAAAAAGAACAGGGGGACAGACACAGGGCATGATGTGGAGACAGAGGCCGATACTGGAGTGATGCATCTGCAAGGCAAGGAACACCAACGCTTGCTGGCAACCAACAGACGCTGGAAGAGATGAGGAAGGATTCTTCCTTAGACCTTTTGAAGGAGCACAGCCATGCTGACACCATGATTTTGGACTTCTGGCTTCCAGAACTGTCAGAACCTAAGAAAGAGGGCAAACCAGACTGGTTGGAGGGAGGGCATGGGAAAGCGGGCTCCACAGCCAGCTCTTTCTTGGCTAGGAGTATTTCAGAGCAACAATTTTCTAATAATTCAGGCATTCCAAATTTGCATCTCTAGCTTGGAATTCCTCTGTGGGCTTCCAGACCGATATCTCTGTCTATTAAACAGCTCCCTCCAGACATCTCAAAGTCACTTTAGAGGCACTCAGCATTTTCAAGACTGATGTTGTTCCACAGATTTCATAGAACCTCTTCCTGATGTCCACAGTTCCTGTGACAGGCACTACCAATCACTGCTCGAGCTGGGAAATCAAAGTCAGCCTTGTTATTTCTCTCTTTTCCTTTCATTTTCCAAATCTAGGGAAGCAACAAACCCTGTGGGTTTTTCTTCCTAAATGTCCCATGAACCTATTAGGTTCTCAGCATCTCCGTTACCATCCCCTCCATCCCAACTACAATCATCTCTTGGTGGGTCTACTGCTATAGCTGTTCTCCCCATATCCACATGGGCTTCCTTCGATCTAGTCTCCCCACCATAACCTGTATGATCTTTTCATAGTGAGAACAGTGTCCTCTTTTCATCCCAACTGTGCTTAAACTCCAGCCTCCTTCCCACAGCTCTACCTATCTCTCCAGTTCCTTCTTGCACCACTCTCCCCCTCATTTTCTGTGCCCCAGCCCCTACTCAGGACTTTTCAGCAGCTCCAGGGAACTGTGCTCCTGCCTGCCACAGGAACTTTGCACCTTGTTTCAGTTTGCTAAAGCTGCTGGAATGCAATATACCAGAAATGGATTGGCTTTTACAAATGGGATTTATTAAGTTACAGTTCTAAGGCTATGAAAATGTACAAATTCAGGCATCAACAAGAGGATAACTTCACTTACAAAAAGCTCATCAAGTCTGGCATTTCTCTGTCTTATGGAAAGTTACATAGTGATATCTGCTGTTCTTCTCTCTGGGCTTTTGGTTTCAAACAGCTCTCTCAGATCTCTAAATATTTGTATCTGAGCTTTCTCCAAAATGTTCCCCTCTTAAAGGAAACAATCTAATCAAGAGATCCCACCCACAAAAGTTCTGCTCCCACAAGACTGAATTAGAAGAACATGGCTTTTCTGGGGTACATAAGATGCAAATCAGCATTTACTTGCTCTGCCTTCTACCTTTTTTTATGCCCATCTAGTCTTCCTATCTTCAGTCAAGCTACACTTTCTCCAGAAGCCTTCATTGGACCTGAGTCAATGAATTTGGTCCTTTCCATCAGATGACCTATCTCTGGGTGTAATGGTGCTCCTAATGTGATAAATTACCTATTGTGTGTCTCCCTCGCAAGGATGTAGGCCTGTTGTCATGCAATATTATATCCTGGACTGAATTCAGGAGATGTTCAGTAAATATTTGCGAAATGAGTGAATAGGAAGCTGGAAAGAGAGCAGAGGATGGGGCTGGTGGGAGAGAAAGGTGGGCAGGAAACACTGGGCAGGTAAGGAGCAAGATGAGGACTTGGGTGTCCAGAGAACCTCAGGTTGAGTGAGTTGAGCTGCTGGTCATCCATTTCAAAGACTAATGGATGGACCTGTGTCCCTAAAAAGAGGAGCTTCCCCCCACCCCCACCCCAGGCAGCAAAACAAGTCTGTAGGGAATATTTTGCCTTGGTGTGGGGAGTGAGAAGAACGGTGGTTGCAGGATGGGTTACAGGCAGAGGGTGAGTATATAGAGGAAAGGAGGTATGATTCATGGACCAGAAAGAATCCAACATGAAGGCACGTTCAAGATATTCTCCCAGTGGACATGCTGATCTGTGCCAAGCTCTTGGGAGATGCACCCATTTTATAGCTACAGAAGTCCAGGCAGCAAGAGGAGGAGGAGCTGAGACAGAGCTGAGTGGAAGGCAAGTTTCTACTTTCCAGTTCTTTATGTCATGCTCCCTGTAATATCCTGGCAGTCGCCTCCCTGTCATGAATAAAATAGAAGGGTTGGAGAGACAGATGTTACCTCCTCCCTCCTTTCCTGCTTTGGCTGGTCTTGCTAAAGAGATGCAATCCTCTTACCCTCTCCCATCACTCTTAGACTCTAGGTTTGAATGGCACAGGCTTCCCTAACTATCTAAAAGAGCCCCCCCATCACCACTTACTAGTCCTCTATCCTGCTGTGTTTGTTTCCTGTGGTTGCTGTAACAAACTATCACATGTGGGTGAGTTAAAACATGAGGGATCTATTTTCTCACAGCCTGAAGGCCAGAACTCTGACATCAGCATCACTAGGCTGAAATCAAGGTGCTGGCAGAGCCATCTTCCCTCCCAGAGGCTCTTGCGGAGAATTCGTTTCTTACCTCTCCCAGCTTCTGGGGTCTGCCAGACCTTGGCTTGTGGCCGCATCACTGCACCCTTGGAGGTCAGTGACTTCAAATCTCCCTCTGCTCCATCTTCCCATGGTCTCCTAACACTTATGTGGGTCACGTCTCCCCTGCCTCCCTCTTGCGAGGATATGTGGGCTGCATTGAAGACCCACCCAGGTGACCTGGGTTACCCTCTGCATCTCAGGATCCTGACCTTAGCCACATCCATAAACTCCTTCATATTTTTGCCATATAACATAACATTCACAACAGGCTCGTATTGGGACGTGGAGGTCTTTTGAAGGACTATTTCCTGCCCACTACAGCTGTTTTATTTTTATTTTTATCTATAATATTTGTCACTGCTTTGTACAGATAAAGTGGTTTGTCTGTACTGAATGTGTCCCACTGGAAGGGTGCCTCCATGGGGGTACTGACCTGTCTGTGTCATTTGCCGCTGTGTGTCCACTTTGTGGTTGGCGCCCAGGAAGTCCCTGATGGGTAGAACCAAAACACCATTGAGAATGATAATGAGAATTCAATAGGGTTATAAAATTAAAAAAACCCAAACCAATAGATCCTGTGTACTCATAAAACTAATACACATAAAATTTAATATAAAGATTCATAAAAGGGGAATTTATGGAACTCTGGGGCCAAGATGGCAGCTTAGCAATGTGCGCGTTTTAGTTCATCCTCCAGAACAACTACTAAATAACCAGAAACAGTACAGAACAGCTCCTGGAGCCACGTCAGTGACCAGACACACAGCGTACCCCAGTCTGGACCAGCTGGACAGGCTGCAAGCCCCCCCAGAACCATGAGTTCCCCAAGCCGCGGCGGCCGTCACCCCTTCCCCACAGGCTGCTTCCCAGAGGGGAAAGGAAAGAGACTTTACCAGCAGCAGGGGCTGAGCCCAACCAAATGCCAATTGTGGAATTAATTAACAAATTCTGACTACTAAAAATAGGCCCACAGCTCAGGTGAACCTGGTCAAAGTGGAGGTCGCTCATTTTTGCCCCAGTGCCAAGGGGACAGGGCTGACAGAAAAAGAAAAAAAAAAAAAGGAAACAGAGGTTTTTGTGACTGTGTTTCTACAAAGGCCTAACTGCCTTTGGACACAGTGGCAGGGCTTCTCAGGCTGCAACTGCCC